>JABUQX010031041.1:52500-60062 GCA_015478945.1 Trachelipus rathkii | reverse complement strand
GAGAGAGAATGTAACTTTTGGCTGTAGATTCAATGGTGAAGCGAATTCTTCTAATTTCCAAATGAAGCTGTGGTGATATATGGTTTGCAACTTTTAACGTAGAGATAGGCTTCTAACAATTTGAAAACAGGTTCTGGACTACAGCTGTAACCAGCGAGGTTTATACTGTTTATTTAGAGCAAATTTAGGATTTGATCGTGATAAAATGATTCTAGAATCTACAGATGGTAGAATGAGTCTTCTGGAGAAGATGATCACATTTAAAAATCGACCGTAAAATTCATAAGAATTATTTATGACTTTAGCTGCTTTATCTATATGTGCTTCATCTTTGAAACTGTAAAAACCACATGATTTGAGATGAGATTGTTTAGCATCTGTTGAATAATTTAATCTAATGTTCTAAGGGTATTATGCTTTATTAAGATAATTAGCCGCTGATGCCGTGTTCCTGTGAGGTGAATGTTCCGTAGTAGATAGATTTCAACCTGGGAGAAACATTGTATTGTGCTAGTGAAAGATTTGATTTCTGTATATTACTATATGGTCATACCCGTAGGGAAGTATTCGTGTACATCAGTTTTGTTCAACATTCGTTTTAAATATAAAACTACATAGAGGGGTCTAGGTATTGATCAGAAGTACCTGGAATATTTGTACTCTAGAAGGAAATCTGTATTGGTAAGTGAATTTGCATGAGGATTCAATACTAGATCGAAAGTTGACTCGCTAACGGCTAAGTCTGGTAGGGTTCATTGAGAAGAGATCCAATTCAATCTTACACAGCAATCAGGACTAGAAGGATGAAGGAAAGTGCATCTTGCATGTGCGAGCTCTGGCCGTATAATGAACATTTGAAAAACCTTACTTTTATACACACATCGTAAAAAAGTTATCAGTTAGTAATTAAATTAGCAAATACATAAATACATTTTTTCTTTAGAGGTGTTTTTCCGCTTAGCTTTTTCTTTTATGACATCTTCTGTTCCTCGACCCTTGTCCTGACTATTTTAACGTCTTATTTTAACGCTTAACAATCATCAACACTCAGTTGAACATCGGCTTATACGTCTTTTTAATGCTGTACGAGGATTATTTCCTGGCATGCAATTATCTTGAATTAGTATGCAAACCTTTTTAAGCTTTTTTTTCTATATATTTCCGCTTTCCGGATAATTAGGCTTGCCACTTCTAAAATAGCTTGGCAAAAAAATCCACCAAGGCCATACCCCCTCTGCATTTTTGGTTCCTCTGAATACCCTTTCTTCGTTCATTATTACAGGAGTATCTTTCTTTATACTCAATCTTTCACTGTGAGAGTATGTAATTGAATGAAAAATATTATTCTGCTACACCTCTTATATTATTCCATTATGTGTAATTATGCACTTCTGTTTCTTTCAATATGAACTTTGCATAACATGCACGGTGGTGTAAGGGGAAGGGATTTCCTTCTACATTTTTTATATGCACGCGTACAGAGTCAAAAAATTTGTTCTATTCAGAGGAAGATAATGAACATTAGGGAAGTTATTTACATTTACTCTCTCGGGAAAATATATCTAACTCTTAATAATAGGAGCTTTGTATTTACTACATATTGGGATACTCATTATATTTTGTAAATATACACTAAGCCATACCTGGATGATGAGCTATTCTCGGATGGGGTAACATGTATAATGCAGTACTCGATCTGCTTCATCTTTTTGTTCATGTGGATCATGGGTTATTCTCCACAGATAGTATAACGCTCTTCACATAGTAAGGATTATCATGAAGTATATCCAACTCAGCATCACGTTTACGAATATGTTTACGCTGCAATGGTGATTCGTTCGAGAAAAAACATGTCACGGTCTCGTAGGTTTACATTTACTTTTGAACTTAAAGATATTATTACTTTATCTTCATATGTACGCATTTCAGTTTTGTATACCAGATCCTTACACATAATACTCATATCAAAAAGAACGTTTAAATGACTGAAAATAGCAGGCACCGATTTAAAATAAGACCGTCGCAGAACAAATTCTTCAATGAAGTATTCTTTTGTAGCAAATGTTGTCGTATTCAGCTTTTTGGCAATTGTAGTTCTTTTCAGAAACGAGTACCTTCCGCTTGAATATAGTTTCAACACATTCTACACTCGTACACCGCATCCAGAATAGTTCGTGAGTGCAAATTTTCTATGTCGTATTTAATATCTTTCACATAATACAATAATCGAAATGCTATGCTATCGGCAAGTTAAAATCTGCATATTCGGAACCATGGTAAAATCCGAGAGTTTATTATCAGGATGAAGATTCATCGAAGCCGATGAAGGCAGAGTTAAATATAAGTGTCTGACACTCTCATGATTATTAATGACAACTGATTAATGATTCTTAACTTCACTTGCCTTTTATAAGTATTAAACTTGGCAGGATATCCCCTCCATTTCACAAGTAACTGCTTATTTTTTCCTTTTCCTCTCGTAGCTAATATTTTTTTCAATTTTATATTCATGAGTTACAGGATTGAACCTTACTTTTTGTATTTCCTGTTTATAAAATCCGCTTTTTATTTTTTCACCATTTAAATCTTCCAGATAATATAACTTTAAACTATCACGACTGAATGGCTGGATAGTGTCGACTTTAAAAACTTCCGTAGTCCAACCGATCCATATCTTTTCCTAACCTTTCTTCTGTTCGAGAAACTCTTACATAATCCTTTTACCTTTTAATTCTGATTTTCTTTATTTTGTTTGTTTTTTCTCTATGCGCCATAACTCCTCTAGTTTTTGACAATCTCTAAAGGAAGTTGACTTTATAGTTCTTATGGTAAGACTGTTATAAGAATTAAGCCAGATGTCAGTAATATCAATAAGTTTTAAAAGTATTCATTTGTAAAATATCTATGCCATGCGTTCTTAATAGTACGGTTGGACTCTTCAACTAATTGCCGCTTTGTTTACGGAAAATGTATTGTAAAAGCTTATATACCATACTCCCAGAGCATCTCCTGAAACTCTCGTCCCTTGAATTCCATTCCTGAATCTGTCCAAAATGATTTGGGTGTTCTCCGCTCGTCCTCTATAATTTCAAGTACAGCAACGGTAACTGTAGCTGATCTTTTATCTTTTATTGGCCTCAACCACAAGTATCTAGAGTATACGTCAATTGTAAAAAGTATATATTGAAAACCTTCATTATAAGAGCTGTATTTAATCATTTCCGATAAATCTACACTGCCAAACGCTATCCGAGCTCGGAGATATGGTTTTCCGTGTAGGAAATTTTTTCTTACAGGTTTATGTAGAGTAATGCCTCTTGCACCTCCAAATATGCTTTTTAACTTTTTCTCTATATTAGGATACCTTAAAGCAAACCTAGTGAAACCCCCAAAACTATTTGGTTCCCTCAGATTGAAGTAATACTTATCAACTACCTCCTTCGCCTCCATGTTGTCTACTGACACCCGTGTAGGCGTTATATATATATATATATTTGTCACAAAAATGTGATATTAGGTCACAAGGGAAAAAGAAAGAGAAAAAGATTTAAAATAACATTTATTTATACACAAACATTACAACTAAATATATATGATAATACATAATTACGATTTAATCCAACTAGACCTATTATAAGGTGTTTTTCTTAGTCGTCCTCTGGTAACACGTTTAAATTTATCTGATGCGTAAGAAGTGCCTGATGGACTTGAATCAGGTCTTGGCGTAACGGGGATATTATCTAAGTCTGCTAATCGGCTTGTATTTAAGATTAAACTTCGGGGAAAATTAATAGTCTGAAGTTCTTGTTTGATATCATTCCAGCCTTTTACAGGTCCTTTCTTCCAGTTACGTGAGAGATCAGCTATCAAATCCACAATATTTGAGCCTTTAACTATTTCATCATCAATTACGATCTGTCCTGCTTCATTCAAAGTTATTGGTCTTTTAAAATATTATAAAAGCTATTCCTGATTTACGCACTCTATTAGGTAAGCTCTCCTCTAGGATATTTTAAATTTATCTTCATTTTTCACTTCAAGTTTTACTTCATTAGGTATATCTACATCATCGGTTACCGGGATACGTGAGGTTGGATGTAGGTGCAAGTCTTTAAGATCTAGCAATTTTTGTATGGCATCTTGGTAATATAAGAGGCGTTTCTCATGGATTTAATGTCTGAATTTAAATATTCTGTAGCAGCTTCTCTTCCTCGTAATTGTTATTGTTCACCTTAGGCATCAAATATAGCTTGGAGTAGAGGGCTGTTTGAAAAGCTAATGAATCGTTCACAATATAAGGATTCTGTTGGTGCAACTGTTGCTGTTGATGTGAAGAAGTTGTAATGTCAATGCATTGGGCTGTAATATCTGAGTGTATGGGGGTAAGTGAATGAATGAAACTGTGATTGTGGATTTGCGCAGTGTGCCGGCAATAACGGCCATATTGAGGTTTGAATCGATGAATCTGAGGAACTGAAACTCTTGTAACAGATGCTGTACTTATTTACTTCATTTGTCTCATTACTCATTATATGATGGAAGTACAGCAACCTTCTTCATTATGGGGATATCCACTTAGATATCAGTGGAGATATAACGGAGAAGAGTAATGTCAAGGAATACCCCTCCTCCTCTCTGTAGTAAACTTCTTTTTATTTTTCAGATTTTTTTTATGTTAAGGGAGAGTTTTTTAATGATGTTTCTATAACGGCGTAGCTTTACCTTCTGAGGTTTGTTTAAAGGAAATTTCCTTTTATAAGGATTAAACAGATTCACATACCACTGGATGAATTTTTCATCTTCACAGATCAGTTTACGTTTTCCAGAAGGTTTCAGCTTTTAAATTTTTTTATAAGAGGTAAATACTTTGCAAATAAGCACCTCATTATTTCAGCGTATTATACAGTTTCTATCTATAGGGAATGAATGTTGTACGGAGCAACACTCGGGCGTGTTTTGGGGTGAAGTTCACACATCAAATAACCGTGGAGGGTTGAAGTAACCTCTTTATACTTTTTAAGAACTTTCTTTGAAGAGGAAAACATTTTTGAGTTGCCAATACATTAATTTGACTCATGCTCTTCTCTGGCCAAACAACAGTATACTGTGTGTTTAAAGAAACACTTCGCATATGCTTGTTTTGTGGAAAATATTCTGCGTTATGAAAAACACAGAGATATTTAAATGGTGCGAATAAACTTTGAACGCTTCTGCTATTTCCAAATTCAATTTGGTGCATTAAATCATCTAATACATAATTTTTGTGGCCTTGTATATTGTCCAGCGATCTAATATCGTATATGCTTTCATGAAATTGAATCACATCTTTATATTCTTTAAATTTTTCCTGATAAACATTATAACACCATATTATTTTTACAGGGGTTTGTTCAAAAAATCTCCATTTCCTTTAAAATATTTAATAATAGAAAGGTTTTACACATCTGTCGGACAGCTTCAAGAAACATGTAGCAGGGCTGTAGAACATGAATTTACTCACATCCATACTCTTCAAATGATAATGAATAATGAGTTTAATTAAAGTTGTAAAGCAGTAAAATATATGTTTATATAAAATTTCGTACAATTTATTAAAATAAAATTTTATATAACAGAAACTTGTGTTTTATTCTTACAATACAAATTAAAAATAAAAAAGTATTAAAACAAAAATAAAAATAGAAATAATTAAAATAAAAAGTAATAAAACAAAAATAAAAATATAAAAGAATAACATAATGTTAATAATATATGAGTTAAAGCCAGTAAGCAGAAAGTTAAAGCAGTTAAACATGAGTTAAGTTAAAGCAGTAAGCAGTAAAACAAAAGCGTACTAATCCATAGGTGTTAGGTAACACCTCTATTGTTTTACTGCTTTACTGGTTTAAGGAATGTAATGTATGTGAGTTAAAGCGAAAGCAGAAAGTTAAGCAGTAAAGCAGAAAGTTAAAGCCGTAAAGCAGAGAGTTAAAAGGCAGTAAACGCAGACAGTTAAAGCAGTAAGCAGAGAGTTAAAAGCAGTAAACAGAAAGTTAAAGCAGTAAAGCAGAAATGTTAAAGCAGTAACGCAGAGAGTTAAAGCAGTAAACAAGTAAAACAAAGGAATACTAATCCCTAGGTGTTAATAACAACTCTATTGTTTTACTGCTTTAACTGCTTTAAGGTAATGTAAGTAATATGTTTTTTATAAAATTTCGTACAATTGTTGTAAAAATGAATGACTCATAGTATATTGAAAAAGAATTCTTTGATAGTTTACATTGATATCATATTTTTTCGTTCGCGCGGGGATTTTGCGTCTGCGGACGCACGCCGGCGGCGGGATACGCGGAAATATTGCGCCTGCGGGGGCTCGCGGCGGGCGGGTACGCGGAAATAATTGCGCCTGCGGGCGCTCGCGCCGTTTCCGGGCCGCGGCGGGCCGCACCTGCGGGTGCGGGTTTCGTGGATCTTAACGCGGAGGGCGCATGCGGCGCCCCTGGTGGTTAGCTTATGACTTATGGGAAGATTTAATATTAACTCTGTTCTTTAATGTAGGGTAGAGATAAACCATCAAAGATGATTTCATCAAAGATGAATCATCAATATAGAAGGTATCAAAGATGACGTTACATCAAAAGATGTAGTCATAAAGATGAACTTCAACAGTTGAGGAATTCAAAGTTGAGGTATTAATGCTGAGCATCAAAGTTGAGCCATTAATGCTGAGGCATCAAAGTTGAAGACTCAAAGTTGGGCATTAAAGTTGGAGGCATCAAAAATATCCGAGTTGTGAGTGTAAGTGGTAGTGTATCTGTTGATGGTGTGAGTGGTAAGTGTAAATATGGTTTAATGTTAAGTGTCTGTGGGAGAGTGTAAGTGCCTTATAAGTGTCTAGTGTTTATAAGTGTCATAGTGAACTGTGTGTTAGTGACATAGTGTATGTGTGTGTACAGGTGACATAGTGAATGTATGTATAATGTAAGTGTAAGTAAATCCTGTTGTGTGTAAGTAATCGCGTGTGTAAGTAAACTGTAATGTGTAAGTAAATCCTGTGTGATTGTAAGTAATCTGTGTGTTGTAAGTAATTGGGCGTAGAATACACAAGGGTTGACCGCGAAATTTGGGTCTCAAATTGTTACCGTAGAATAACAAAAGGTTGGGCTATAAAATAGGGCTCCGAAAAATTAGGGGTGGCCTAAAATTACGGTTGGGCCAAAAATTGACCATGGGAAGACCAAAGGGATGTCGTGGTATGTAAGTGTAAGTGCAAGTGTCTATAGGTTAGCGTAAGTGCCTATGGGCGAGTGTAAGTGTCATAGTGTAAATGTGTGTATAAGTGTGTGTGTGGTGTGTGTGTGTGGTGTGTATGTGTGTGTGTGTTGTGTGTGGGTGTGTGTCGCGTGTGTGTGTGTGTGTGTGTGTGGCGCACGCGCACGCTGTGTAGGTGTTCAAGTTAGGGTAGGTCAATACGCGTTAAAGTTAGGAACGAAATATGTGACGGTGGGCCACGAGTGGGCAAAAAAATTGGCGTGGGCAAAAAATGACCCATGGTAAATGGCAAGGTCAAGGCCGAAATATAT
>JABUQX010031041.1:35000-47500 GCA_015478945.1 Trachelipus rathkii | reverse complement strand
ATATATATATATATATATATATATATATATATATATATATATGATATATATAGTGGTGAGCTGGTGACGGTTCGTAAACGGTTCAGCGAACCGGTAGCTAATACTTTTTTTCTGGAAAAGGAATCGGTAGTTAACTCTTTTGCTGTATGATTAAGCAGAGACAAAGCAGAGAACCGTCTGTTAAAAATTTTGGCAACTCCCGATATATATATATATATATATATATATATATATATATTATAATATATATATAATATATATATATATATTATTATTATAATATATATATTATATATATATTATATATATATATATATATATATATTGTTTAATAGTAATTAAGCATTAATTTATATTAAAAAATAACATAATAATGGAAAATAACGAAAAGGATGCTGTCATTTTATATCTAGTTTGAGCTTATTATTGATTTTTCTAATAAAACATCAAATATTTTATAAGGCCTCAGTTATCAGAATATAAATTCGAAAGTTAATATAAATAATATGGAATAGTTTCTTTTTTTATGAAAATAAGTATATTAATTCATAAAATTGTCCTACAGTAATAATAATAATAATAATATTGAAATTTTTTAATTTAAAATCTAAAAATGAAAGTATTTGGCAACTTAGAAACGAATTTCCAAGCATTACAATTTCACTTATTTCCACTTCAATTTGGTCAGTATAGTTTTCAGAAGTGAGTGAGGAGATTGTATTAATTTTAAGGCTGTGTCATGAAGAAAAACTACGAAAAATGAAATAAATTTTAATTTATTATCTATTGTATATTTATTAATAAGTGGCCACAATGGATAAAATACGAGTGGCAGTCCGAGTCCGTCCTTTTAATAGGCGAGGTAAGTTCATTAATATTTTGGCTTTTTAAAATTTGTCATTTTTATAAATCTGAATTCCATGCCGCTTAAATAAATGCTTGCTTAGTTTCTTCGTTTAAGTTCATATAGAATATCAAATCATTTTTAACATAGTTTGGCAAGGACAAATTTTTAATCGATTAGTCAATGTAGCAGTTAAAATTACCCCTATTGTAGTATGTACTATTATACGTATTCTCTACTATTATGTTAGTATATGTACCATACACTGTTACCTTCCCTATGTTATATATAAGTATGTTAATCTGCCCTATACTATAGTGCTAGTATATTTGATATGAGCTATATAGTTAACCTGTTTTACGTAATGTTATTATATTTATATAATATTTAGGAGTATATTGTTGATAATTTTGTACCTATGCCCTACTATTATGAGGTTATTTTATTATTGTATATATTTGATTTTATATATATATATTTAGATTTGTATTATGTGTTATTTTATTCTGAGTATAGCTTATTTGCATGTTATAGATCTTAAATATTTATAAGTATATTATTATTTTTTTCTTATATTGTTATTGCGTCTTATAGTTTAATAATTGTAAATTGAAAATTTTTTGCAATTACTTAATCCTTAACTTATCTTCTAGGCTAGTATTGATTAATGTTTAGAATTACATAACGGAATTGAAATTTTCTCTAATATATATCTATTCATGAATTTGTTTTAAAGTCACAATATCTGTACATTTTAATATTATTCTTAAGGAAATATATTTATATTGATACAAAGTATTAATATCTTCGAGTATTATATATTTATAGTGCATAGCCGGCCTACCGGTCATAGTCTTAGGGTCTTTAGTGATAATTACTGTTTCTAGTGATAGTGATATACGTTGAATATAATGTTTATATGTATATGAGGTTGACTTAATAGTTAAATAGGGTAGTACAGTAGTTAATTGAGTAGTAATATATGTACCTTGTTATATATTATATATCAGTTTCTTGATTTACTTTAGTTAGTGTGCTGACTTATATGCAAGGTATAGTATGTAGTAGTATTTATTTGGTATTGTACTTGAGGCGTCAGGGTATTTAAATGTTATATAGGGAGTGGTCTGTCCTGGTTATATATATATAATATTATATATAGATACTATGTCATGACTTCATCGAGTGCGCTAGTGATATTTGATTATGCGGAATGTCATCACTGTGCCGGTTTTTGGTTGGTGTGTGTAGTGTGTTTTTGTTGGTTGTTTAAATTTTTAGATTATTGTTTATTAGTGTATAAAATTAAATATAAAAATGACAGGGTCATCTTATAATTACTACTTTATTTCATTTTATAGTTTATATCTTTAGTAGGATATATATATTGATATATGTAATAATAATTATTTATAATATATTTATATAATTAATATATATATATATATTATATATATATTAATTAGTATATATATAATTATTATATTATTATATATATAATATATTATATAAATATAATATATATATTATATAATATTATATATATAATAATATAATATATATATATTAATATATATATAATATATTATATATATTAATATTTTATATATATATTATTATATATACTTATATATATATTATTTAATATATTATATATATATTTATATATTATTATTAAATTTATAAATAATATAATTTATATATAGATATATTTATACTTATATAATTAATAATAACTATATTAATTATTATTATATTAATATACGTTGATCTTATTCTTTGAAATCAGCGATTTTAAAATAAATAATAAAACAAAGTAGTCTCAATATTTATATAAAACATTATAAATCTATGTAAGTTATTGTTATTATATTATTACAACTCTCTATGATAAAATATCTGAAATTTTTATTATACAATCAGTTTCTGTGTGGTAATATGATGGTTAAAATCGTTTCAGATCAGTTTTCGGGGAACTTCTTCATTAATTTCCTATCTTCGAGTACCCTAGAATGACCATGTTAATATATCGTTATTATAACGCCGTGAGAGTTTAAATATGCAGTTGGTATCTTATTGGGTATATTTACTATAACAATTGTTAATCATAGCTTAAGAAGAAGTTTTAAACGTAAACATTCAGCTTAAACGGACGCATGATTCCTTTATTTAAGCTGGGATCTTCACTGCGCTGAACCTGATTCGAATAGATTTCAGTCAACTACTTGGGGTATTGGTTAGTAATGTAAATGATGTTAAAGTGTGATGTATATACTATGGATCGTGTGTTATGACTTATCTTATACGAGTATAGAGGAATTTTTTATAATTGCTGTGCAGGGGTGGTTATGACAAATTTCTTTGTACCTGAACGGTGACCGAAGTGAGAGTCATCCCTTCTTTTATTAACAGCCCTGATCATTTAAGTTTTTTGATGTGTTGAGCGCTGATATGTAGTTGTTGGAACATACTAATTTTTGTCCTCTCTCTCATGCAAGATTCCCATCTCAGAATCGTATAGATACCAGATATTTGAACTGATAGAACTCCAAGGGAATCTAGGTTGGTTAGATTAAGTCATGTTATGATTTTATGTAGGCGTTTCCTACGGAATAGATCGCGTGGATATTGAGATAGCAGAACAGAAAATCAGGTTAATATGTCTCTATACATGTATTCTGATCGAATTTATTGTGGTAGAATTTTAGGTAGAATTCTATTTGTTGTATAATTGAAGTTGATTCATGGTAGTTGGATCGATGAAAGGTGATTAGTGTATGATAAGAATAATCGCTGTGTTTTATCCCATCATAATAGTTTGTCTATTATTAATAAGATTGGTTATAAATCTTCTTTCTTTAGTACCGATAGACGATTAAATATTAATCGAAAGGGGTATGGAGATATCTGAGTAAGAAAAATTTAATTAGGAATCTGAATTCTTTATGAATTTTTTGATAATTAGATGTTAATGTTAAGATAATAGTAGGCTCTATAGATAAATTCTTCTTTTTATCTATTACAATAGTAGACGCCAAACTTAGACGTGACTGAAAAATTTTTGAGACCATTTGGTAAAAGTAGGTTATTAATATTATGGCTGTTATTGTTAATCAGTAATGGTTCTTTTATTGGATGAGGATTTCATTTTATTTCATTTCTTTGAAGGATTTCATTACTTCTTATTTTTTATATTGTAGGTATTGTTTATTAACAAAGTTAATTAGGATAAAGTGAACTTATTGCATTCAGAATAAAAAAAAGGATGGAATGTGGTACGTCCATATATACGTTTGTGTAGTAAGATGGTTTGATATTGGGGGGACCTTTTTCAAGCCAGATGGAAGGTAATGTTTATGATAATGCGTTCACTAATTAATAGCATAAATAGGAGGAGATTAAGCCCTTTGCCAAAGTAATCAATTTGTTGAATGAAGTTGGTGTTATTCTGAATGAAATAAATATAGTAAGAGGTCAAAGAGTTAACTTAAGGATCATTTCTATGTATTTTGAACTTTTTACAGATTGTAGCAAAATATGTTTCGCATTGTTTGTTGTCCTAGAAATATTAGTGTGTTACAAGTATGATGCTTCTATGGCATTGCGTTACGGAGTCCAAGTATGCGATGGATTTGGTGATGTCTAAGAGTCTATGGCATATATAAGAAATTATGACGATTATCTGATATAGCGAGTCGTACGACTAAAACTTCTTCATATATATTTATGATTGTGTTTTGTTATATTAGAATAGTTTATTGTGTGGTGTGGAGGCTAATAAATGTGTCAGAAGATAGGTGGGAACCGATATATCATCTATGCTGGATTGTAGTTATTTATTGTATTAATCTTTGATATGAGATTAGCATTTATGAGAAATTAAATCTTTATTTATAGAATATTTTTTTTATTAATGTATCTTGTGCTTGTTCCACAAAACATTCTTAGAATATGCATCGTTGTAGTATTTATTACGATTTATTAATTTTCTTAATTTTATGTTATAATATAATAGTTTATTGGCGAGGAGCCGAATTGATGTTTGTCTTCCAAGTTAAGAGACAGTTTGAGAGGGTCTTTTGTTATTAAAATAAATTTAGTGTTGTCAGATAAAATACTTTGCATTTTATTAATGTAATCGGTCCTATTTAGAATGACAACACCGTTTCCTTTGTTATGTTTTTAAATGGAAATCGAGATTTGAGATTTGAGAATCGAAATATCAGATTTGAAGGATAAATATAAAAACAATTTGTGGGGTTTAAAGTTACTAATAATATTCTGTACAATATTATTAATTTTTGATTGGATCGTATGAAAATACGTTTTACAAAAAATGTGAGATTTTAGAATGTAAAGTTTTTTCAAAACAAAGTTGATAGTTATTTTTTTTAATTTGATAAATAAAAGTTTAAACCAAGTGATAGAATTCCTTTTCGTAAGATGATAGAATCTTTTGACAAAAATTGAAAATAACTTGGTTAGGAGTGATTCAATTTTAAATTAAGTTTATTAAACTCATGATCATGAGTACGTTTGATACCATTGATGTAGTTAATATTATGATAATATATCAAATTACTTGCAAATTACTTGCAAAATGTTTAATTTGGCTCGGAGATCGGAGAAGTTCTTCTTTACTGTGAATTTCTAAACGGGTGACGGATCTTTGTAAAAATTTTATTTCGTTATTCAGTAGTTTGTGCTGGAATCCCTTGTAGAGGTTCCTATTGTAAAGTCTTTTAGTACAATGCTTAAATCTGATGAACTTAGGAATATTACCATAGGATTTACAGCGTTATGGAAACCTAATATCAAGTTTAGCTTATCCAATTTCTCTTTACTCCTTTCCATAGTTCTTAGTAGTTTTAAGATGACTATTCCTTTTTTTCTTAAAATAATATTATAAACGTTGCTATTCTTTGGAAATCTGGTTTTTATAATAAAAAATAACAAAGCTCTGACATTTTGGTGGAAAAGAATAAAGATCTTGCTGAGTCTTTTATTTTATTTAATACAAAACATGTTATGTGAGAAATGAGGAATTAATAAACTGTTTATACAATATGATAAAAATCTTGTCAACCATTGGGAAAGTAGTTCCCATCTTCAGATAACATTAATAATTGTTAGCGGACTTGTAGGTAAGATGCAGTTGAAATCTATTTTGCAACACTATTATTATATTACAAATTCATAACTAATTGCATTACCAGGTGAAACGGACCAATATCGTTATTAAGTGAGGTTTAAGACTTTTAAATGAAATGATTTTTTAAAGTTTTCATATAAAGATTTTGAATTATTTTTGAAAGTATTGTAATCTTAGAGTTATTTTTTTATTATTTTCTATTATATTGATTTTTAATGTAATCTTTTGTGATAGCTCATGTTTACCTAACGTATATGTGTATTTTTAGTGTATTGTGATATATGTATTAAAATTTAATTTATTTTATTATTATTTATTCATCTTGTTCTTAGTTCAGCATGTGCTCTCTATGTTTCTATCTCAGCCCTGGCAGAGAGTTGGCGCTGAGCTCTGCAAACAGACTGTTTACCATATTAATTAATTAATATATTATTTATTTGTTATGTTATTTAATTTATTGTTTTTATTATATAATTTATTATATTATTATATTTTTTAATTATTATATATATATTAGTAATTTTATTATACTATGTATGTAATTATTTTTATTAATACTACAAAGATCGTATATTATTATAATATTATATATATAATATATATATTTATTATTTAATAGTATTATTATATTATATAAATTATTATATATTATTTATATATATATATATTAATAATATTATAAATTATTATGATATTTAATATCATATATATTAATTATAGTAATTGATAAAAAAATTAATTATTTAATAATTGAAGTGATAATTATTAATGTGCTATATTAAGGTTCGACTTTTTGATATTGTTGTTACTCCTCATGAATATTAGAATTTTGTAGGTATATTAACCATATTGCCACGTTCACTTGTTGATAATTCATCAAATTTCTCCCTCCAGCCTGTGTAGGGTGCCTGATTAGTTGTGTAATTCAAGCTTGTACATTTATGGAAGACGAGACTCATACTTAAAGCCGTAGAGATGAGTGGTTTATTAAAAAGTTCGTCCGTTGATCTCATTTAAGCTAGACGGTTTGATGAACATGTCTTGACTATTTGTCTAATAAGATGGCGCGAAAATTACTTCTTTCCCTATGAGCTGCTCTAGTTTGCGTTACATGAATCTAGTTTGGCCCATATTGTTAGTTCTGTTTTGTATCATATTGATTAATTTGAATATCGATACGACTCCTGGGATTCTGTGTTTTAATGTTGTTATAAAATTTTTCCTTATGGTAGTCTGCGGGATGCCAGAGAAGAATGTCGTCCGGTATTTGTTGAGAGAGTAGACTGAGAATAGGCGTGTTCCGATGTTCGAAATCTGTCTGGTCCTTAAGCTAGTATTATTGCGAATTTTGTTATGAAGGCGTTCTCTGTGATAATGTTAGTATATGATGTAGTCCTGGTTTGTTTGTATTTAATGGCGGAGATTTAGACTTATTTCAGAAATATGTAGTAATTAAGGAAATTTTAATGAATATTCAGTAGTGTGGGTCCATGCATAAACTTTTTCATTGCCTTTGTCGTCCATTGTAATGTGAACTTTTGCGCTTACCTGTAGATGTTCCAATCGTTTGTCAGTGTCCGCAAGAAAGTCTTTTTGTCGTTTCATTGCACCGTGATACTTATTCTATGAACTAGTTAGTCCGTGATTTCAGTAAGTCTGGCAATTTATATAAGACTAGATGTTGATGTATTATTTTTAACCCTGCTGAGATTATCTTGCGTCCATATGTGCGAGAGAAATCTGCGTAAGATGAATCATTTAGTTTCAATCACGAAGACTGAGTCACATCTGTTGCCTTACTCTAATTTTGGATTCACTGATAAAGTGAGTTATTGCTGTAAAATGTAGGTACACGAAACATACAAGACATGTCGCCTTGCTCATCTACACCGATATCGTATGACACATTGTTGTGATTAGGCTTCTTCATCGAATATATTTATTCGTGCTATTTGTCCATTAGTATCTCTACAACTGTGTCTATATCGCTTTGAAATTCTATATAAGATGTAAAGGAGACGGAAACCTATTGAATTCACGTCAGCAGAGATGCTTGAAGTAACAAGACTTCTCCACAAGACTTATTGTGTCGAAAGTTCAGTGAGAGTGCAGTTACTAGGATTATCATCATCCGAATTTATTTTATTTCATTCTGTGAAGTTTTGACTGTCTAATGTAAAACACTGTCAGAGCTTCATCTTGCCAAATGGGGAAGGGGGACTAATCAGTGCGTGACAAAAATAAGTTAATCATATTGTTCGGGTGTAGGCCGTTCTTCTGGTTTTATATATCTCTATACAATACTATGAAGCCAGGTCTTTAAAATGATACGATATTTATTTTTAAATCGAGTATCTTTTAAAAATGGTGGTGCCCCATATAGATTTCATATACGTCACTAACTATATATATTTATGCTAATTATATAAGAAGTAACCCTTTAGTTTTCATTTTATTTTGAATATCATTATTAAATGAATTAACTCTGGATTTAATAAAATCACCTTATATCATTATTAATATCACTGGATACTATTTAATAAGTATATTTGAATCTCACGTAGACTCATACTATGACAGACTAACCTCCATCAGATTGTCCCGGGTAGCCAGTCCGTTATCATTGGTTATATAGTATCTCTCATTTGACCCTATCTTCCTTAGTACTTACTCATAGTCCTCATTATGTATGTAGTTATAGTTGTATTATCTCTCACTGACTATAAACCTAAGCCTTTATATATATATTCTCGACATAGTTAGTATGAGCCTTATACGTTATATCACTCCTAACCCATTATATTGCGTGCCCTCATCACATGTTTCCCTCCTGATGGAGAGTGGCTCGTGTGACCTATTATCACATATATTAGCATTATACCGCTCTCTATATGTACTAATAATCGTTATCATACTTGCTTTCAGTTAACCTATGATTTATTACATTGTATTATATAGTATATATTATAAAATCTCGTTATATTAGAGTAAATTCTCATATTAGTTTGCTATCTGACTCATTATCTGGTGTTTTATTCTATATTTATAATCGTATGCTATGTTACTCACAGTCATGATATACTACCTATATTGTAATCAACACCCTTGAGTCTGCAGTGACCTTCTTTTATTTTGTTTCATATGTATATTCTTAGGTGTTCGCATTCATTGCTCATTATATAATTACTCTCTACTCTCATCTAATGGTTTAGACGTAAATAAGTCTAATCTTCCGCTACTTATTAACTACTCTTATCGGTATCTTGACGGCTACACATATTACCGAACGTCAATTCACTAAAGATCCAATATCGCCTCGGTGCATCACGTACATGCGAGCGACGCTCACAGACGTATTCGCGTCCACTGAATTTGATGTAACCTCGTTATTCAGTAACTGTACCGAGCCCCCTAAGTGAGACGTATGGTTGTCATGTATCGAATCATAACACGTATATGTATAGTGATCCATTTGGCTTACTTTATGCCCTATACCCTCATTAACTTGTATACTGCCTATTATCTAAACCGTTACTATGCTGGTATATTTACTTCTCGATCACTGCGCCTTTGCTCATGACGTCATGAGCGGTAATGCGCGTCTATATATAATATTAGTAATCATCTGTGAGTGAGGTCTCGCGGCTCATAACATATTGACTTCACTAGTCTCACGTGAGTAGCCGTATATAGTTCTGACTTTCTTATGTGACGTATATAGTAGCCGGCGCTCTTTCTCTCACGCGGTTCTTGGCCGGCGGCTCCTGTTGCTCTCATGAGGTAACACTCAGTTACTGGTTGTAGTATTGGTTATATATACGTGTTGATACTAGATATTTTATATATTGATATATGGGATTTATTCTCAGTATCAATTATTTTAAGCTAAGTCTAGTGATGTATCTACTGTACTATACTTGTTTACGCTATAGGTAATATGATAATCTACTAACTATTATAATCTATACTGTACACTTTATTACACTATTTTTTTGTTTTCCTTGGGTAATATCATCCTCCTATATATCTTTCGATGACGGCCGCCTTTAGTGACTTTGAACTAAGATATATATCCCCTCACTCATTTATATTATAAATATACATATATATATCTATAATATCTATATATCTATTTAATACTTATTATTATATATTATATTACTATTATAATTATCTTGTAACTATTATACTATTACTATTATAGTTTAAATAGCTTTATCTTCGCATCCATTCAGTAATTATAGTATATATATATATCACTTTAACTATATATATCTTATAAATATATGTATAACTTATTATCTATATTTATATAATATATATATGTATTCATATATATATATATAATATCCTATATCTACTATATCTATATATATATTACATTTACTAATTTATTGCACGCTATATTTATTTATTTACTTCTATTTACTCATCGTTTATAATGAGCTACTATACTATGTAGTCGTACCTAATATTCATATACTCACCTCTACTTATCGCTCTTAATATAAATACGCGTTCCCTGTAAATTTGCCCTCAGTATATATTCGGAGTTAATAGTTAACCCTATATTACCTTAGATATGGACTTACCTACCTATATCATCCCGGTATTATATATAGCCCTTTCCTACTCTACCCTATCGCATCCTAAGCTAGCTCCTTTACCGGAATATGAGGTAATATAAATGTATCCTTAATACATTTCCTGTTGATAATTTTGTTAGCCTATAGTTATCCCTTATATCTTATATCCCGTAGGTAGTGAGTATGAGTATATATTATAGTAATTCTTCTTATATATATCCTCTATATTTATTATGCGGTAGTATATTCTGTATCACCATGTTATATCTTAATATACCCATTATAGTTATTTATTTATATATATCGCCTACTTCTGTAGATAATGAGTTAAATATATTTTTATGGCTTAACTAGCCGATATGATTTTATGTATATGGATTATGTTTATATGTCGTCATGTCTTTATGGGTATAGTAGTATAGTTTTATCTTTACTTTTCAGTATGTAATGTGTGATTGTATAACCTATATAGAAGTATAGTTATAGGGTATATATGAGTTATGTATTAGATATATATATATTTATTTTTTGTTAGTATTATTCATTTATTTATGGTATTTATGATGTGGTATTTATGAGGTCTTATAAACGAGTTATATATAATTATTTTAATATATAATTTATTATATTATATATATATATATATTATATATATTTTTTATATATTATATTATATATTATTTATATATATATTTTTATTTTATTATTTATATATTATATTTATTATATTTATTATATTTTTATTTATATATATATATATATTTATTTATTATTATTTAATTATATTATATATATATATTATTATTTATTTTATTATATATATATATATATTATATATATATATATATTTAATATAGTATTTTTATTATATTTTATTATTATTTATATTTTATAATATATATTAATATATAATATTTATATATTTATATATTTATATATCATATTATTTATTTTATATTAATACTATTTATTTTATATTTTTATTTTTATTTATTATATTTTTTTTATTTTTTTAGTTATATTATAGTATATAATATAATATATAGTATTATAATATTTAATATATTCATATATATAAACGAGCTTTAAAAGCAAAATTCCATTTTCTTCCGATAATAATAATAAAAAAACAAAACGAAATATATATATATATTATCATGGAAAAGTTATTTTAAATAATAAAAACCGTTAAATAAGCGTTCGAAAATGCATTATTATATCAGATGTCTTTGACAGACTTTTTTAATATATAACCTATATTTTCATAAAATATGTTACAAAAATGCCCAAAATAATAAATATTATTATATCAGGTCATTAATATATTAAGTATAAGATAACAATGTACGAAAAAGTATTTTAATACAAATTATTTTATTTATAATAACAGTTATTTTAATCTATCCTATCTATTAGTTAATTTGTATATTTAAAAGTGTTATTCTTAAAAGGACTTCTTAATTTGGTTGAAGAAAACGTAGAACATTTTACAGTTTTACAAATTGTAACACATTACTTGAAACAATTTTAAAACAATATAATTTAATTAAGATGATATCTGTATGTACTTGCGGTATCTAATATTAATACATTGTTGCCCTATAATTTTAGTAACTCAGTTTATTATAAAACCACTAATAATTTTAATACTACCCAAAATCACTGTTTAATTTAATATCATTTAAATCTCATAATAACTTTCTACTTTCATCAATAATTATTATTAAATTTAAAACCTGAAATTCACTTTGATTACATAATTTACTCAACATTTTTTTTAAAATACACTATTGTTCCTGTTGCCTCAGTGTAGATGTGTAGTTTGGTCTTTACATGGAAGCATTATCATCATCTGAATTAGTATACCATCTTGTGATAAATATCGATTCTATACCAGTTCATAGAGGTAACTATCTTC
>JABUQX010031041.1:22500-30000 GCA_015478945.1 Trachelipus rathkii | reverse complement strand
TTAAACATGAATTATTTAGATTGATAAATATTCAAAATAAAAATGATAACGAATGTTTCAAATGGTGTATAGCAAGATCTGATTGTTTAGATGAAGACAATCTACATAGATTATCAACAAGAATAAAAGAAGTATCTAAAAATTACAATTGGAAAGGAATAGAATTTCCAGTTCAATTAAAACAGATTACTAAATTTGAGAACCAAAACGATGTGTCAGTTAACGTATTTGGACTTGATGAAAAAGAAATATTATATCCTTTAAGAATTACAAAAGTTGAGAAAATCAAAAATTGATGTTTTTCTCAAAAAATCCAAAAAATCCCCAACCCTGCATTATATACTTATGAAAGCATTGAGTCCATTCATAGATAAAAAGCATAAAGAGAAAACTTATCCATGTCGATTTTGTTTGCATAGTTTTTATAAAAAAGAATTATTAGATAATCATTTACCAGAATGTAGTATTCATAAACCGGTAAGAATGGAATTATCTGAAGGTCAAGTTCAATTTAAACTGTATTATAAACAATTCAGACATCCATTTGTTATATATGCAGATTTTGAAAGCACCTTACAAAAAATACAAACGAGTCAACCAGATCCTAAAGAATCTTATACCATTAACCTACAGAAACATCAACCAAACAGTTGGTGTTGTTATACGAAATGTGATGTAGATGAATATTCAAAGCTCGAAATATATGAAGGAAACGAAGCACCTAAAACGTTTACAGAATATTTAATTTCAGAATCAAAAAGAATTTATTTAATTACTGAAAATGAACAAACCAATGAATTTAACTTCAGAAGAAGAAATGAATCATGAAAATGCTAATCTTTGTTATGTATGTAAAAAGGAATATACACCCTCAGATTTTAAAGTAAGAGATCATAATCATTTAACAGGAGAATATAGAGTACCTGCTCACAGAAGTTGTAATTTACAAATTTTAGAAATTCTTAAATATTTCCAATTTAATAATGTATAACTTATCCAAATACGATGCTCATTTATTCGTTAAAAAATTTGGACATACCGATGGTGAATTAAAAGCAATTCCTCAAACGTATGAAACATATATAAGTTTCAGTCAGTATATAAAAGTTTGATGAAATAATAAGCATTGGAGTTGAGATTTCCTCGATAGTTTCAGATTTCATGTCTATATCTCTGCTAAATTAGCATAGAATTTAATAGATAGAAAATTTAAAGGAATTTGCGCAATATATCAAGATTTAACAGTTTCAGCTACTAAAATTAAATGAATTTATCATACGACTGGATGGATGATAAAGCAAAATTTAATCATGAAAAATTACCTAAAAAAGAGAATTTATAATATTTTGAATAATGAAGATATAACGAATGAGGACTACAAACATGCGCAGACTATATGGACAAAATTTAATTTTAAAACATTTAAAGATTACTATATGATATATTTACAATCTGATACATTATTATAAGCGGATGTGCTTGAAAACTTAGAACAACTTGTTTAGATACTTATAAATTAGATCCAGCACGTTATTTTACATCACCAGGATTGTCTTGGGATGCATTATTAAAAGAAACGAAAATAAAATTAGATTTATTAAAAGATCCGGATATGTTGTTAATGATAGAAAAGGGGATTAGAGGAGGAATCAGTACTATAACACATAGATATGCGAAGGCTAATAATCCATATATTCAAGAAAGGTTATGATAAAAATAAACCGCATAGTTATATCACTTATTTAGATGCGAATAATTTATATGGCTGGGCAATGTCTCAGTATTTACCAACAGGAAATTTTAAATGGATGAAAAACATTAACGATTTTGATGTTTTGGATATCAGCGATGAACCTAAAAAAGGAGATATATTTTAGAAGTTAATTTAGATTATCCTAAAGAACTACACGATTTACATAACGATTACCCCTTAGCAGCAGAAAATATAAAGTTAGATAAAGTTTCAAAATTAGTTCCAAACTTGAATAATAAAGAAAAATATATCATACACTTTAGAAATTTAAAACAGTGTTTGAATTTAGGATTGAAACTAACGAAAATACATATAATATTAGAATTTGATCAGAGCAATTGGATGAAATCATACATTGATCTTAATACGAGAAAGAGAAAGGAAGCGAAAATGAATTTGAGAAAGATTTCTATAAATTAATGAACAACCTTGGTGCTTTAGTAAAACGATGGAAAACATGAAATATGAGTTGTATGTGCACGATTACGTTAAAATGAAGCAACAAGCTCACAAAATTAGGAAAATACATAACCAAATATATTAGCGAAATCATTTAAAATACTTTCAGAAAAATGTAATAGCTTGTCAGATGGAAAAAATATAAACAGAGATCATGATAAACCGGCTATCATAACATAAATGCAATGTCTATTTCAGAGTTATGCTAAAACTTTAATGTATGACTTTCATTTTAATACATCTAAAAAAATAAATATAATGAAATTTCTATAAGTCACTTTACACTGGGGGTTCATTATGCTGTTAATTTACAAAACGAACTGAAATATATATATATTTATATAAAGCATTATTGAAAGTCAAATAATATAAAAACTGATCGATCCAATGGTAATTAGTTCTCACAACATCGATGAAATTTTATTTCAGTAAAAAAATAAAAACTGCTATTAGTTAAACATAAAAGTTTAAGTCAGCTGGAAAACTGATAACAGAATTTGTAGGACTAAGAGCAAAATTTATATGCTTATAAAACATTAGAAAATAAAGAAATTAAAAAAAGCTAAGGGAGTAAAGAAAAGCGTTATCAATCAAACGATTAACATTGATGACTATAAAAAAGTATTATATAATGAAGAAACTCTATATATGAAACTAATTTTAATACGAAGTTAAAAACATGATTTGTATACTACACAAGTAAATAAAATAGCATTATCGAGAAATGATGATAAACGATTTATATTAGAAAATAATATAAACACATTAGCTTTAGGACATTATAGAATACGTTCTTGGCCGGACCAACAATAATTTTATGTAGTTGTAAGTTAGGTTTAGGAAAAAAACAAAAAATCTAAAAAATATTGCATACTAGTTTTAAGTTAGAGTTAAGGAAAAAAACGCATGTTAGTTTTAAGTTAGAGTTAAGGAAAAATGCAGTTAATTGTTAAGTTAGAGTAAGGAAAAAAACAAAAAAACAAAGAAGTGAGGAAAAATTATTCGTATGCTACATGGCATTGCGCTTAAACTTTAAAATATAATATAATTTTTTCTCTATAATAAATAATGGAAAACATTTATATCCATTGGAAAGATGAGAATAGCAGAAATAATCAAGAACATCATTTCTTATTACCATCTCATCTCCTCATTGTAGAGCTCTAATTATTGGAGAGTCTGGATGCGGTAAAACGAATTTACTACTAAGAATGTTACTTATGGATAAGTGGTTAGATTTATAATAATTTATTTGTTTTTGGAAAGTCTTTACACCAGCCAGAATATAAATTAATAAAATTTAGGATTTTTAAGGAAATAGTTAAAACGAAATACTTGAATTATTAGGGAAAGAAGGAGGGGATATCGATTCATTTATTAGAAATCTACCTAAAAAGTATAAAAAATCAAAATATAAAGTGGAATATTATGAAGATTCTTCCAAAATTCTAGGACTCAAAGATGTTAAAAACAAGAAGAAATATTTATTTTGTATTTGATGATATTAATTGAATTGATTCAATCAAAGTAAAGCTGAAGTATTTCATACCGAGTAGGAAGACATAATTAATACTGACTCTATATATATTAGTTTCAAAATTATTTTAAACTTACCTCGCAAACATTACGTTCCAATGGCTAATGGTGTTTTATTATTGTTTCTCATTACCTATAAAAGATTTAGTTAATATTTTTAATGATTTTATTTCAAAAGATATGACGTGGAAAGAATTTCGTAATTATTGTGAAAAATGTTAGAAAGAGCCCATTTTAGGTTACATTGCTATAAATTAAAATTTATCACCAGAAAATGTTAAGAAATCTAGCTAATTTTAACTCAATATATTTACCCTAAAAAGTTTTTTCCTCTTAAATAAATGTATATTTACAATACAACTCGAAAAAGTTCATAAAAAAAATTTCATTGAGACTAATTCAATAAACTTAACCCTTGAAAATTCAAAACTATATTAATGAATTGAATTATTTAAAGACGAAAACTGTGTTTCAGGATGTAAATTCAGCATTGAAGAAACTCCCTTTAAGCAGAATACATTTAAATTTACCTTAATAATGTTCCATCGTAAAATTATTGAAAACGATCATTTAGAATACAAGAAAATATTCATATGTGGTCCAGGTACGAAAGTTACAAAAGTTTAAAAGAAGGTATAAACAGGTTTAAATAAGGCCTGTAAACAAATGATATAAATTAATTTAAAACATTAAAAAATACGAAAGAGAAAATGCGAAAAAATGATTTATTAGCAAAACAAGCGAGTGAAATTGCGTTAGATCCTAATGAACCAGAGTACATTAAGAAAGGACGCGCAGGAATTAGTCACAGGACTTATGGGAATGAAATCAAGATTAGGAATGGGTTTTACCATCAAAAAACGGAGTAAAGAGCTCGCGAAATCGGGCTCTGAAAAATTGAGAGAAAATTATATTATAATCCTAAAACTGGATACTCAGGAATCAAGGACTCTAGTTACGAAAATTAGCGGGTTACTCTAAGAATAGTATCAAAAGACAACATGGTAATTAAGTCATGTCGGAATGTTATATACATTACATAAATCTTATTAGACATAAATTTCTAACGAGAAAAGTGATTTGTCTCTCAGTGATGGTGATCAATGGACAAGCTGATTTAAGTAGAACATGCCAAAATAAAATCTCAGAATAAAAATATTGAATTACATATTTAAACGGTTAGAGATATATTCTCTATTAAAGAATACTGCGAAAACGATATCGCAGAGTCATTTCAAAAATATATCAAGGAAAGAATTCATAGAAAAAATACATTACGGATAAAGGACTCGAATTCATAAATAAACCAACTCAAGAGCTATTTAAAAAACATAGAATACATTGGTTTCGCTACAGAGAATGAAATAAAAGCTCAAGTAATAAAAAGATTTAACATAACTTTAAAATCTAAAATGTTGGAAATATTTTACAGAAAACAAAACAAAGAAATGGATTGATATTCTCCCTAATTTAGTAAAAAATTATAATACAAGTTCTCATAGAAGTATTAAAATGACTCCTGAACAAGGATCTCTTGAGAAGAATAGTAAAGTTGTGTATGAAAATTTATTTTTTCCTACTAAGTCTAAACTTAGAAAACCAAGATTTAACGTCGATGATAGGGTAAGAATCAGCAGAAAATATAAAGATTTTAGAAAAGGTTATCTTCCAAACTTTACAGAAGAAATATTTATTATATCTGAAGTATTGAAAACAAATCCTATAACTTATAAAATAAGAGACATGAGTGATGAAGAGATTATTGGAAGTTTTTATGAACAAGAAATGGTGAAATATGAAAGTGAATTATACGAGGTTGAAAAAATATTAAAAAGAAATAAAGAGAAAATATTAGTTAAATGGAAAGGATACAATACAACATCTTGGATAAATGAAAAAGACTTAACGGAAATATAGAACGTGAAACGGCAAACAGCTAAACATCAAACAGGAAACAGCTAAACATCAAACCGTTTCGCGTTCTAAACATCAAACCGTTGCGTTCTGTTTAACATAGGATATCTGTTTCATAAAGCTGTTTAACTGTTCTCGTTGAGTTTTGGCGGTGTCCTGTTTGTGTTTTGCTTTCTTCCCTGTTCCTGTTTTTTATTTCTACAATAAATGCATATGTTCTAATATTTAAAGGGAAAAATTCTGATTTGTGTAAATATTAGAAAGAAACTTAAGAAAAGATTTTTAAAATGAGAAATTAGGTGAAGAAGATATCTATCAAGAAAATAATTAAACTTCTTACAACTAATTCAATTGAACCGATTAAAAGATATAACTACGCAATCAAAAAGAAATACTTCAAACTCAACCAACACTACCAGCTCTTACTTCACGTCAAGTTCCTTTAGCTATTGAAGATATGACTTTGTGCTCAGCGTTGTCCAATTTCAAAACCCACTTTTTTTGGATTTTGAAATGAAAAATTGCAGTAATGAGCACAAAACTCTAAAAATCGAAAAAAAGTACTTCTGTACTATTTTGGATAATTGACCTATCTATGCATATTTAGTTTGAAGTCATTTCGGAAAAAAAATTGAAAAAATTTGAAAACTCTTGAAAAGAATTGGACTACAGACACAGAAAAACACCGGAAAACAACGTTTTAGACGGCAAATAAAAAAGGTACATGTTGGTGTTTATTTAGTCAAAATTGGCAGAAAATTCCGAATTTTATGTTCATTTTTAGGTGGGGCCTAAAATGGGGCTCAAAATAGGCCTTGCCTTGGCAAAAACACGGAGGATTTTTAATAACGCTTCCAAAAATATTAGCAGCTGCAAGTGCAATCGGTTCTCATGCTGGTGGGGCTAGCGCTATTGCTAAAACTTTTAATGATAAAAAAACGGCACAAAAGCAATTAGAAGATACTAGAAGGCATAACCTTCAAATGGAAAAAAAGAAAACAAATGAAAAAGGTCTTTTTTTAAATCCATACCCTCGGTGAAAAACTGGCGAGGGTTTATTTTTCAAACCATACTCGAACAGAAAAGGTTATGCTGGTCTCTACTCCCAGTCTACTCAAATTAAAATTCCAAACTTTGAAGGAATTTATATGAGAGATGCTCTTCCAAAAAAAATCTAATAAAAAGGAATGTGGAATCTTAAATTTGGATTCAATTAAAGGTTCAGGAACTCATTGGACATGTTGGTTTAAGAATTGTAAAAACTTATGCTATTATTTCGATTCATTCGGTGTTGAACCTCCGACTGAATTTGAAAATTATATTCAATGCGATATTGTCTATTCAACGTATCAAATACAAAAATTGAATGAAGTTATTTGCTGTCATTTGTGTTTATTCGTTCTTTTCGGAGTAGCTGTATTGAAATTAAATTTTCACTCAATTCTACAAGAACTTTTTTCTCTATAATAAATGAGTGTTAACAACTTTGGTGAAAGACCTCTAACAAGAAGTAGACTACCAGGACCGCGAGGTCCTCGAGGACCTCCATGATCACCAGGACGGTCAGGAATTGGATTTAAATATTTAGATGAGGAAGGTAATTTTGATATCGAAAATAAAAAGCTGGCAAATGCGGCTAATCCTCGAGAAGAAAACGATGTTACTACAAAAATTTATACAGATAATTTAGTATAAGAAACAAGAAGTAAGGTTGATAAAATGTTAAAACACACGGGAAATATAAATGAATCAATAACTGAATTACAATTTTAAGGTTATCATATTAAAAAATTTGTTGAAGAAATAAAATCTCAACTCTTTGATATGCATAATAACGT
>JABUQX010031041.1:0-17500 GCA_015478945.1 Trachelipus rathkii | reverse complement strand
AGCGAAAAGGAATACATTTTTGGAATCCTGGTAAAATTTCACATAAGAAAATGTAAAAAAAATAATAATAATAAAAAAATTATTGTTAATAATTATAGTAATATGATTAGAAGGCCTATTTAGAGACCTTTTATTGGTTTCTCGATAAAATAAATAGACTTTCTATTAAATTTTGCTTTATACGGCACGCACTAGGGGCTCGAGCGACGGGGCAACTAGGGAGGGACGATTATTCCAATACCCCCTTGGGGGGAGGGGCGGAGGAACCCCCGCGACACCCAAATACCAAAGAGCGGGGGTTCCGGAGACCCTCCCGGAGGGGGGAATTAGTCCTACCCCGTTAGTTCCCCGGAAGGCCGAGAGACCCCCGGACTCCCTGCCATCGGTGGGGTATACCCTTTGGGTATTCTTTAGTAAAAAAAAAAAAAAGCAAAATTTAATAGAAAGTCTATTTATTTTAACGAGTAACCAATAAAAGGTCTCTAAATAGGCCTTCTAATCATATTACTATAATTATTAACAAAAATTTTTTTTTTTTTTTTTTTTACCATTTTCCTATGTGAAATTTTCTCCAAATTCAAAAATATATTTTTTTTTCTGCTGTATATATTGTATTTTTTTATATATATATATATATATATATATATATATATATATATATATATATTATATATTTTTATATATATATATATATATATATATATATATATATATATATATATTTTTTTTTTTATTTTTTTTTTACATTTCCAGGACCAGCATTGGACCAGAATTCCAGCAATGTATTCCGTTTACTGTAGCATTAATAGTTTTTAAGATACATATGACGGACAAGGAAACGCTGACCATATATATATTTATATATATATATATATATATATATACCCTACATATATATATAAAATAACCATAAATATATAATAATAATACATACTAAATACATATACATACTACCCACTCATACAATACTCACTAATCAACACATTCATAAACTCGCTAACTCATAACTATATAATATATAATATATCACTATTACATCACATATATATTACTGTATAACTATGTATCGTAACTATACCTAACCCTCAGACTAAACCTCATTCACTCACCTACTTACCCTATATATATACTCATATACTTGCTTCAAGTGTAGTTATATCAGCTATCTATATATATACTCCCTATATATATCAGAGCGGACTCCCTGCATCGCTGCTACTTCCGTGCTACTCGTGCCCTCAGCACGAGTAACATTATAGAAACGATCTACCTCTTTATGAATTTCATAATGTTACGATAAATCTTCTTATTTTTTGCGCACGGTTCTTCACATTTATAACATAAACTATAAAAATTCATTCAAAATTAAAACGAAAAAAGGCTCAAGACATAAAGCCTTCTTAACAACGCTCTCTTACCATTAAACAATGGCGCAGTTCATGCCCAAATCCGAAGGGCGGAGATGTTACTCTGTTGATTTAGCAGTACATAATTGTTCTATATATACTATGTTTACAGCAATACACTATGTGTTTTAAGTACAACTACATAATAAATAATAATTAAAATTTATAAACAAATAACAACTAAAAGAAATACTCATCGACTCTTGGACATTTCATGGAAAGCCAAAAGCAATACACTTGAAATATCTCATCTATAGTTAATCATGCGAATAATATTAATACAAAGAACGAACCGTTTTAGTTATATGAAAGCTCAAGTTATCTATTTATCACTATACACTACTATACTATACTATACTCACCAGATGAATTTTTACTATACTATACTACTATATAGTCACTACTATATATATACTATTCTATATATATATATATACTACTTCAATAACTATCTAATATATACTATATATATATATAGCAATTAACTTATATACTACCAACCTCTATATCATACCTATATCTAAACTATACTATCGTAACTTAACTATACTCACTATTAATGATCTCAATACTATCATACTTACCTATATAATCTACCCCACGGTATCATATATACTTATATATATATATATACTATATATATACGCCTAATCTATACCTCTATTAATATATTAATTAACAATATTTTCTATTTAATTTAAATATATTAGAGAGAAGAGATAGTAGAGGAGATCGACGCAGAGATTAGGCATGACATGACTATAACAAGAGATAGGAGAGAGAGAGATCGAGGTAGCACTGCACGAACACGCTAGTAGAACGAGCTTCTTTACTGCACAGTCCGCCAACCTGATATACTAGTTATATATATACTTCCCCCTATATATACTCATACTTACGCCTGTATACTTCTATCCCCTACTCATATCACTCCTAATATCTAACTACTACCCACATATACCTCGAGGCTCGTATCTCTTAACTCATTCCTTACCCCGCCCATACTACCTCACCTATATAACACATTTACCCATGGTCCCGCCCCCCCTCCTGTCGGACCTTAATTTTTACAAGCTTCGAAATTTTAAATGGAAACGCTCCTATTGGTCTAGGCTGATGGCAACCGTTAAAGTGTGGCTTGACAGTCTCCTGCTCCTCCAAATAACATTAACATTTAATGGTTTTCCCCACTCCGTCACGTGAATATTGCCAGCATTACTCTCTAGCATCGCCGTGAAGTCGTAGTCGGCTCATCGCTCTCCTTCCTCCATATACACACACTTGCCTTACCTTTTTATTTTCAGGCAAAACTCATCGTTTTAATAATAATAATAATCTAATATTAATAATACATAATTCAATAATCATCCAATAATACATCACATAATAATAATACATTCAATAATAATAATAATAATAATAATAATAATAATAATAATAATAATAATAATAATAATAATAATAATAATAATAATAATAATAATAATAATAATAATAATAATAATAATAATAATAATAATACTCAATAATCAATAAAATAATAATAATTCCCAATAATCCAATGTATCAGATAATAATCATCAAAAATAACTAATACTAATCCCCATAATAATAATAAAATAATCTAATACATATATCAATGTAAAACATCCCATTCAGTCGTTCACTAAAGCTTCCGCTGAGAGTCGAAGTAATCACAAAGAGTCGATGTAACTGAGTCATTGAGTTAGCTTTGTATGGTTATTGCTGCACTTATGAGTCGCAAACTTCAGTGCCTACTTCAGTTTTCTATTTACTACATGATGTAAGGTGGCGTTTGGAACATGGAAACGAGACAAGCTGACTTTTTATTTTTGTTGGGCCATATGGAAAGTCAAATTATTGGCTGAAAATTACCTTCTAATGGTCAGGCTTTAAGGTTCCTGTTTTACAATATGCTTGAAGTGAACTTAAATTTACGCTCAAGTGCGTAAAATATATTAAAAAAAATCTAACAGCTTTAGGAGGGAGCTTCAAATATGATACGAACCTTACATATAAACACACAAGCAGACTGACATTTATTTTCAATGTTTTGATATAATGTAAGGTGGTGTCAGCCTTGCTTGATTGTCTTTCTTAAACAATTTTGAAAGTACTTTTCACAGATTGTCAAAAAAATTATTTTTTTGAATAAATTTTTAAATAAGGTGTCTAAAGGAAATTTATCTATATACTAAATTTGAGTATCTTAGTGCAAAAAACATTGGAATATCTTGAAAATAAAAGATTTCATTATAATTTCTGTGGAAGAAATAAAAAATCAAAAAAATTCCCCCTCCTCCCCAAAAATATAAACTAACAGTTTTATTGGATTCTTCTCTGATCCTAAAAGATACAATATTTATTCATAAAAAGAACCTTTTTCTTTTAACAGATTGAAACATATGGGATACTTAATCTAAAGTCTCCTCTTAACTGTAATATCTTTCTTCTCTTTTCCAAACCGGGACTAAAGAAGTGGCAATCAAAATAAATAATTTAATAAGATAAAATTTTTCAAAATTTGAGAAAATACTTGATCAGAAACTAAGTAGTACTCGTATCTGTATGGATTGGTTTGCCTCGCTGTTTAATCATTAATAACTAGTTCACTGGCAACTTTTAAAGATAAGAGAAGGTAGGCATATAAATGATTTGAGTATAATATATACTTATTTATGTATTGTTTTTCTTTTTTATTTTATATGTTTCTGTTGGACCGTGTTTTAAGCAGTGGTTGTATTGTAAAATATAAAATAAAAATTAAAAGTTGCTTACTTAAATTTATTGTGAGTTGAGGGTTGTGGTTGATTATCGTATAAAGCATCAATTTCTTATCTTCTTTTAAACTTATAACATGTACTATAGGGTGGTATATTAGGGGTTGTAAAAACTATTTATTAAAAATAATTAACATCCTTACTATTATAAGAATTGTTTACATTCCGTGAACTGTATATGTTAGAAAGAGGTGTTTTCAAGAGGAAAATAAATTCCTCTTCATGAAGAACAGGGTCCAATATTAGAGCCAACAACACCCCATTTTAGCCCCTACCAAAAAAATGGACATAAAATTCTTAATTTTCAGTCAATTTTGATCTGGAAAAAAGCAAACTGTAGCTTTTTATGACTTCTAAAACGTGGTTATCGGGAGTTTTTTTTTGTCTGTTGTCAGTTTTTCAGAATTTTCCTTTTTTCAACACCTATGTTATTTGAAAAAAAATATATATATCAATATTTCACTTTCCAAAAATATTTTAAAAAAAGTGAAATATTGATATTGTTGTTTCTTCTTATCCGATCGATACCAAATTTTCAGGGCTTGTATAGTCGGGCGAGATCTTATTTTTTAACTTAGAAAATTTTCTTGCATTCTCAAAAGGGAATTTTTTTAAATTTCCAGAATTTTTTTTTGAAAATTTGATCCAAAAACAAATCCAAAACTACTGCATATAAAAGAATTATGCCAACAGCAAACACATGCAAGCTCTATTTCCTTATATTTTTAACTGTTTCTCTTTTAAAGGTTTTTGTTTGCTCACGAATCTCCAATGTGCTCAAAACTCCAAACAAAAAAAGGAGGTCTTAGTCAGTTGCTCCAGAATTCCTCAATTATTCTTAATATCTTCACACAAAAATACCTGTAAGTTTTAAGTTTCTTAGGTTTGAATTTTCTTAGTTTTTTTTTTTTTTTTTTTTTTTTTTTTTTTTTTTTGAGAAATTTTATTTTTTTTTCTTCGATTTCAGATATTTGTTTTTTTTATATTTGGAGTTGTGAGAAAAAACATGTTTCATATAATCTTTGGGCCGGAAATATCGAGTATCTCCGATAACATATGGTAAAAATATTCTCTATTTTGAGCAATTAGTCAGTTCTTCATTTCTTTCTTCCTCTTTTTCTTTCTTGTTACTCTTTCCTTTTGTGTCTCTTCAGAAATTATCTTCCGACGAAACTGCTCATTTCGACTTCTGCAATTTTCTTTCATCTTTTGATAATTTCTTGATTGCTCGTGCTATTTTCAGTATTATCTTTGAAAACTATCTGTAGACCTATTGCACTTAGATAGCTAAGAATTATATTTTGATGAGGTTTTGAACCAATCTTAATGAGTTAATTAATTTCTTATCTATTTCTTCGTTTTACGTTATGGTGTTCAAAGATTTCTTCATATTCATGGGAGGGATTTTCCTCACAGCTGAGTGCTTTTGCTATCCTGTACAATATTAACGTCAGTGTATTCATCTTCTTCCGAAACTACATCGTCATCTACTTCATTTACACAGTTTAATTTGGTATTTATTACCACTTTTCATGAATGAATGATGAAGTTCCCCATCCACATTTTGAAATAAACATTCCGCTGTCTTTCAAAGGCAGGGTTATTACAAATGAATGGATAATGTATGAAATTCGTTAAGCTTAATACCTCTATTTCTCGGGTAAAATAATAGGAGATATCTATCTTAATCGTATATATTTGGGGAGGTATTAATTATATAGCTATTATTAATATGAATTTCTTCTGCTGTTTAATGGTGCTGATTGACGATTTTCTCCCTAACTGCAAAACCTAAACTACAAAACCCCTAAATATTTAAATTTAACGATCACACTCTCAAACCCTCGACAAAATGACCTTTAAGCATTGAAATATTCTGTTATTTTATTTTCCATCCATACAAAGCAAGCGAATTTAAATACTGAAATAATTTTTGTTTACTTTGAAAATAATCTAATGTTCTGATATCTGTTTTACTTTTACTTTTCTCATTTAATTTCTGATTTGTTTTTTGATTCTCTGTATAGCAGTTATCCAATTCACTAAATTAGTGCAGTCTCAATTATTTCACTATTCATTTTCCTCAAAAATTATATTTTAATTAAAAGGATTTTCTCAGTCAGTCACATTCTGTTAAGATCTATACATTGTCTTGTTTTCCTGTATCATCATATTTAAGAGTTGCCGATCGATACCACAATTTTCAATATCGGTCACATTTGAAGATTCTCTTTTTCTCATTAGTCGAGTGAAATGTCGAGATTCAATTATTTTTCATTATATATTACTTACGTGAGGAAATATTTTTCGTTACTTTTGTTCTTGTTGAGCTCTATATCATTCTGACATATTTCAAGATAACTAGTGAGTGTGAGAGAATTATTTTTTCTAGAATGGTTCACCTGTGATTTAACAGTTTTTATTTTTGAAAGGTCATTCCAACATTCACAAAAGAAAACAAATACTCGCTTAAGATATATTTCGGGACTATGCATTCTTTAAGTGGCGCACTAGAATGACAAATATTAAGATTTGAAATAAATTATTCCTGTTCGTATTTATAAACTAATGTTTCCGAAAATGCTGTCCTCTGACATACACGTGTCGCTTCATGATAGAAGATTGAAATATTGTCCTTACGTTAATTTCATGTATCTTCTGCCAGTTTACACTAATAAACACCATTAAGAATGACTGATGTCTTGGTGTGCTTTATATTTGTTTAATAAACTCACAAAATTATAATCGTGTGTGTAATTTAGTCAATGCTCTTTGTCAGACGTTCTGACATTGATAAACTAGTGAGAACAGCAATTTCCTTCTATTAGGATTGTCTAATTTAAAGATATTACTATATATAAAAAACAGACTATTTTCGTGATGCGTATATAGTTTTAGTTAGATGAGGACCTTCATGTCATAATGCAAGTTTTTTCAGTTAACAAAGTTTCATTGATTTTATTGCATGTGAAATAGCTTTGAAATAAAATATGTTTGATATGAAGTTTGGATATTATGAGAACTGTCATTATGAATGATAGATTTGAGTGGAATAAAAAAATTGAGTATCAAATGGAAATAAGAGAGATCGTGCAAAGGGTCACTGGGAATAACCATGGGAGGGAGCGATCTGCAGAAGTCTACTCGGCAGCCGCTGCACAGAGAAAGAAGGACGTGTAAAGTTATAAGGCGAACTGGTATGCGGGGATTAAGATGTGCTGATGAAAAGAAACGCGTTGACTAAACAGAGATAGGAACAGTGTATATGTTTTAAAAGGACCGGGTGCGCGTGGGTTAATGCAGGAGATAAGACAGAGAAAGCACGTGACGTTAATGGCAGTAGTTGACATTCGCCGTTCGAAAAGAGCAGTGAAAAACGGGAATGAATGTGTGTGTGAAAACCTGGGTATGGAGGATCCGAATAGACGAAGGCTGAAGTAAGAACGCCGAATGGAGCACAGACAGACTACTAGGCAGAAGTAAGTGATTTGGAAGACCGGAAAAAACCGAAGAATAGTGAGGAATACAGAATTGGTCTCTAATAAAAGCTGGGGGGGGATAGCGAGATGACGACGTGAGCTCAAAAAATGTCGCAAGCTCGTGCTAGCCTACTGCTAAGGAAGGATACTTTGGTTAAGTCGTGTTAGGATGCGGAGAGCGGTGAAACCAGGGCGTAGCGGATAACGCCGGAACCGGGTGATAGCTACGATAATAAATAACTCACATAGAAGCCAGGATGACTCGAATGCACTGGAATAAAATAGCCTCGAGAAGCTCGGTGAATAGCCATTATTCTCAGGTGGAGTAGCTCACAATAGTGAAAAAATAGAATCAATGTAATTTACACTGAGAATTCACGTGGACAATGGATATCAAAAATGTTAAAATAATAAATAATTATTAAATAATATTCATTTAATATATATATTACTAGAATAATTTCTGAATAATGAATTTAATATAATATAATTTAATTAATAATAATAATAATAATAAATAATAGTATATAAATTAATAATTAAGATTAATAATAATATAAATATATATATAAATAATAATTATAATAATAATATAATAATATAATAATAAAATTAATTAATAAATAATAATTATTAATTAATAATTAATAATAATAGTATGAGTTACTAAAATCTACACCTGCAAGGCGTGATATATGATACTGAATATAATTAATAAGCTATATAATATATTATATAATATATATATAATATGATATATATATTATCATAGTTTTTAATAGTATATATATTATTATATAGTATTACTATGTATATATATATATTATATATATTATAGTATATATATTATATATAATTAATATATATAATAATATATAATAATTCATAATAAAGATGTCCACTCTACAAGGTCTTATTGAATATATTTTTTTATTTTGAATTAACTCTTCGCATCTTAAATTATGCTGTTATTCATATCACGTACATATATTATATATTTAATATATATATTATATAATAATATTAATATATATATATCATATATATATATATTATATATATTATATTATAATATATTAATATATATATATATATATTATATATATATATATATATATATATATATAATATATTATATTAATTAATTATATATATATAGTATGTTTAAAATTCTTGAAAGAGTAAGTAGGATGAGAGAGATATATATATAGATATATATATATATAGTAATATATACTAGAGCGAGAAGATATGATCAAGAGTAATATATAGAGATATAAGAAGATCAGTGCACTGTCTTCGATCTCTGGTTAGAATTTCTCGAATATAGGAGAGAGAGAGAGAGTAATGAAGATGAAGATATTATTAATTAGGGCCTTATATAAATATTCATTTTGAATTATATAATATACCTTTTCGAGAAGTTCTCAACATTTTTTATCATTATAATAATTTTTTATATTTTACTTATGAACTTTCTTTTATTAATTTACACGTGATTAAATATAATATTATTTACGCTAAATAATTTATTTTGTAATTAATAACGCTACTGAAAAAGTCTATAATGCTCGCAGCAAAAACATAATTGGGTGAAACATGGAGCTCGATAAATAGCTCAGGTTTATATAAATTTGATTTATTATTATTATTATATTATTATTATTATTATTTATTATTTTATTTTTATTATTATTATTTATTATTTTATTTTATTTTATTATTATTATTATTATTATTAGATTTATATTATATTAATTATTGTAATTCATTCACACTTTCTCTATTTATTATTACTCTATTATATGACTAGTTGATTATATAGAGTATGAAGAGGATGAAGTTTTTAAGCTAAGAACAAGAATTCTTAATAATCTAACAGGATGATATTGTTAAAGACTAAAAATACTTTTACTAAAATGTTTTTTTTTTTAAACTTGATTAAGTTTTATACCCGACACAACAAAAAAAACATTCAAAACAGTCCTTATGTATAGGTTATACAAATAACAATTTGAGTGTGAGATTAATATTTCACAACCATATATAGCTCGCACAATAAATGCAACCTCTGTATGTTTTTTATTTTGTGCCGAAACACTTTAGAAGGTTGTCTGCTATAATTTATCAAATAATCGAAAAATTTCTGAATAGATAAGTTAAAATTTGTAATTAGTCACTCGTAGGTTTAGTCTAGATTCTTATGGTGTATGATTAATACGACACAACTAAAAATGGTCTTTTATTATTATTATTCCACTCATTTTTAACGTTCTTGAAACAATGAGCATATATATATATTATATATAAGTTTTATCTCGGAAATATACCTTATTATATATACTGATAAGTACGTTAATATACTACACCGGCCTCACTCCTTAATATACTAATTAGTTAAGAAACTCTCGTTATTGCGCTCAGATATAATCGTTCACCTTGTAAGACGCCTCACTCGTGAGAACTCGGCTGAGACGAACTACCTCACTATGTAGTATAATCTCATCGTCTTATTATTTAGCGGTGAAGTTCTAATCCTAATGGCCCAGGTAGATATTATTATTCAAAGGCGCAAATTACAATACTCACCACCCTGCTATGGTTTCGAACCTCACTCCTAAACCTTACTCATTGATATTTCCGCGTTCATATACACCGTGCCTGTTGTTTAATCCACACTTTATATCTCTCGACTCGGCACTGCGCTTAAAGTTTAAATCCCCACAATATACTCATTTTTATCTTTGCACCAAGGACTATCTTATTCTCCAGTAATTAATAATACTAAGGACATGTCCTTCTCAATATCACTCAGATAGTTTTATCCTTTTTGGCGCAAAGCTCCCTCCCCACTCGGGTCCACAGGGCCGAGCACAGGGTTTCTGAATTTCCGCAACGGACAATAATAGTTTAATCAGTAACACAATCTTTAAGAAAATTCACACACATCTCTATTAAAGACTGTGACATAATATCCTCTGTTATGGGTATATCGAACCGACCTGAATCCTTCACTCAGACCTCTTTCATAATAAGCACACATGCTCTAATACCTCATACTGACCTCTAACCGTTGCAGACTCTAATAAGTGAGTATCTAAAACTCACCATCTTACTTCTCGATACAGGAATTTTATCCCTTTATTATACCTAAACTCTATGTTCTTCTAGATCTATTGCATCAGAATTCACCCTTTGCTCTGTTAGTATTTGTCTCTGTGTCGCTCTGACGCATGGATACGTCTTTACAAAGCAATCACTTGTCCTACTGTTACCTCAGACATGCTTTATCTCATTTCAGAGCGCAACGCCCCTGATAAGGTATTCTTTCAGTAGTAATGGATGATAGGGTTTCCCTCTGATTACACATGCTTTCACTACTTCGTTGAGTAGAGTCACGTAATCACCTCTGGTATTTCAACAGAACACCATTTACATTTTACCCAATCAGCAGACGTTCGGTTTGAAAATCCAGCAAGCGTGGACGATAATTTAACAATATTTTTCAATATCATAATATCTTGAGCTGTACGAGATCCAATAGTAGTAGCAGTTTTTACTACTCAATTCTCGTATGTTAATAAGACCCTTATAAATTATCTCAATGAACTCTATAAGTCCTATTATACCACCTTATCTAATCATAACTATTATATCATACTAGCTACATCTCAACGATCTATCTCATGATATTACCCTTTATTCATCTATACTTCTATAATTCATCTAATAATTATATTAATATTAGACATACTTGTATCCATACTTCATTACTACATTACTTAAACATAAACTTCATACTCAAAGACTGTCTCACTTCACTCTACAACCATAATCTTTTAATTTATCATTGAAATATTTTTTCGTGATTTTGAAACATTAACTTATATTTATCTATAATACCTGCCATCATTTTCTTCATACCTCAAAAGCCTCTTCAAACTCTCTTCAGATTCACTGCGCAATGAATCAAATATATATATATTATATCCTCAGATTAATAGATAGTGAGCACCCTCACACTTTCCTTCACATTCTCTCCAAATCATCTAACACTCACAACTCCTCTAGCCACTCCTCCATAATACCTAAATTTCTTTCATAATCTCTAATCCATCTACTTATTTTGTTATCATATACCAAGGTAAACATAACACATCTATGCTTCAACTCCGCTATTTATATTAAACTCAATATCTAACTTTCTTATATCATACTATAGCATTATATATCATTTATATCTATCCATATTGATGTTCCTCAGAATTTCTCAAACTACTATCATTATATCTCTCATTTATACCTTCTTCATCAGACGCATAACTCGTATATTACTAGATTCTGATCGAATTTAATCAATTGAGTGGTCAGTGCCTCACATGTAACTTTCCTAACACGGCCCATGCGCATGAGGCTGACAATGTTTGAGCCATTATATATAATACTGCTATAACAACTCATTATATTATATATATTTGATACTATATAAAATCTTACACTATCTTAATTTTTCCAATGAACCTAATTTCTTCATAACTATATACTATAACATTAACTATATATATATATATATATACTATATTATAGTAGAAATAAAACTCAAAAATTATATAACCATAATAATAGTAATATATAAGCCATTAGTGATATATATTAAGAAAGAATAAAATAAACTGACAAGAACATTTTTCATTCATAATAATGTCTCAAATAAATTAGCATTTAAAATTACACTTATAGTAATAAAATTACAAGTAATTCACTCTCACCTTACTGCACGTCATCATAATGTCATTTACAACTGTTATAACACATTAAATTTCTCCATAATTTCTTTTTATATAAAATTTAATCTGAATTTAATTCCTTAAATTTATTTTATTAAACTTCAGAGATTTTTATTATTCTTCACAAAGCCTTAATGTCATTCTCATTCTCAAACTTTTACTTAAATATATACAATAACCAGCACTCATGCTTCTTCTAGTAACAAAAACGATACTCCATTTTATATATCTCTGTCACCTTTCTTATTATCGTACCTAATTTTACTTTAATAATCTTTTCAAACCACTCTAAGTTATATTCAACACTCATAAAATATTTCTACATCCTCTTAAAAACTCTTACTTTAAATTCACTGCGCAAACAAATTATCTATCACATATAAATAGATAGGTTGACACCTCCACTTCTCATTATCCTAATCTATACCATCATTCTAACCCACAATTATCCTGCCACCCCATACATCATTTCTTTTCATTATAATTCACCTATATATAATTTACTCAATATACAAATTTAGTATATACTCCAAGGATAAACATATAACACTATACCTTGCTTCACTCCGCTATTTATAATTTATTAATAATATTCCTATAATCGCACTAACTAAATATAACATACACATAATACTTCTTACAACACGCTCCTTTCTTTCATATATCTTCATAACTACATGTCACGAACTTGTGCACCACCATCAAGAAGTCGGACTTCACCAACTACGATCCATTTTATTTACATAAAGCCCAATCGCGGTAACGCGGTAACGTTAGTCTCTGACGCCATACAGTTTACTGCTCGATATTATGTTTACACTTGCACTAAAAATTATACTCATACAATTTACATTAATATTTTTTATTTTTTCTTCTTCTCCTTTTTTCAATTATTTTCTCATATATCGCTTTTGTTTCTTAGATAGAGCCTCATAATCACTGTATATTTATTTATCCTATACTTCATCTTTTCCTTGCAATCTATAATTCGTGAAATACCGCCGAGCCTCTGTATTCTTATCACAAATCTCGTGTACTCTCACATTTTCGAGTCAAGTGCTTTTGACGCGTAACTCTGTTAGTTGTATCTCAATAGATAACTCGTAGCAAAGGTATATCTTTTCAATAGAAACATACTATTTAACTGAAATCCTCCTGCTATAATTTTATTTCTCAGTGCTAACTAAAAATATATCCAATAATAACTACATTTCTTCTCAACGCTCGTCTCATATATTATTGCTCATTAAGTGACTAATACACTCTGGGAATAACTCCTTCTCCTCTTATTAAGTCACTCGGGCTCCTCTTGTATATTCTCACAATGTTCACACAGTCGCAATACAAGAGATCACAATATAATATCAGTGCGCATACGCTTATTCACATCAGCATAAATACACTACAAGCCCTATTTGATTTGGATCTACATGATTATTTATATCATAGCAATTATATTTATCCTTTTTCGCTGTCAACTATATTCTACCCTGAGTGTGAAAGCAATTTTACAACTCCTCACCTAAAGCCATAAACTGACCCCATCCTATTAACTAAACAATATCACTCATCTCACTCATAGAATTTGGTATTGCTACTCTTATTTCAAACTCCAAGACTTATCAATTCATTCGTTTACCTTATTTCTATTAATGACACAATTAGATTATAGCAGAAGTTTTCGCGATAATGTTTTTTCATATCCGGACTAGCTACCTAACATCCATTTTCATTCTCAGCAGTCACTGACAAAATATACACCATCCCAATTATTTATTAAATGCTCGATCTCCCTCTTATATATTGCTAAATTAACATTATAACTCCGTTATCGCACCGCACTGTCTGTGCTCTCCAGGTATGCACTATACACGCTTTCTCATTTTCTTTGATTTACTATTTATGCCATTCAATCTCTTACTTTATATAATCTCGTTCTATATTGCATCTTTTTGTTTTTTCACACATACGAAAATAATTGTCACCTTTCCAATGTGTGTCTTTGACAATAATATATTCTTTTTTACTCTTGCAATCAACTTCTTATCATGATGCCAATTATATTAATTCTTCTGTGATCAACATTCGAATATAGAATATTTGGCTACATCAAACCACCCTTCCTGTTTGTGTTACTTTATTATGACCGATCTTGATCCCACACTTCTGTCAATTTCAAATTTATCATTCTACTTTAGTTATAACATTATATTTACTTTCCTACTATATTAAGTGCAATATCCATTAATACTTTCTTTAGCTCTATGCTTAATAACAACTGCTTCCTTCATTTATATATATCTCCTCCTAAATTTTTTAATTTACAGTTTCAATTAGATTACATCATTTCAATACAATTTATATTCTTCGAGCGCTGGATATTAATAAATATCATGATACCTTATTACCCGTTGTATTCATCATTTAACTTTCTCTCACTTTACTTAATCTAATTTATACCCATCTTCCTTCATCTCTATATCACCTTTCTCTCACATTCCAAAGTACCTATTCTTATTGGAATCATAGCCCTTAAATTAATTTGTATGAGATTTATTTGAGACTGAGATAAACATTATTTCCATCTCACTAAATCGGTTACGGATAATCCCATAATTTTCGTGTAAATAACCCATCTCTCTCACATGAGTTTATAATTACTCATTCAACTCTCAAGCAGATAATAAGGTTCTAAGCTATCACTCTCGATATTTATATAAGCATCACATTGCATTCTCTCTTACTATATCTACTCTCTCATAGTTTCAGTTGCTACTTTTTACTTCCGAAACCATCTTCTTGGATGAATAAGCGTTGTTTATTTAAAGATACTATAATAATAAAATTGTATTTAAACCGTATTTAAGCAAATGTATTTAAATACTGTCCATCTGTGAAGTTATAAAACGTCGAGAATTGCTAGAATAGGTTTTATATTAGAACCATAGTCGAAAGTTTATATATACTGTGAATATAAATGTGTGATTGTGCATCTGTACTGGTGAGTTTAGTGTGCTACATCACCTCTCTTGTCTAGTTGATTCAAGCGTTTTTGAGTGCTAATAGTAAGCACTATTATTACGTTACGTAGATTACATGATGTTTCAAGTTAATCCAGTTCTATTCTTTATAAGAGTTTAGTAATAGTGGTTTTATGTTTATTGATGGTTTTTGTTTATATATTGCTGTGAAAAAACTTGCATCAACATTCGTTACACTAACCCAATAATATCTATAAATTCGCTCGCGTACATACTGTGACTTTACGAATGAAAGATTCCTGAAATTAGTCTATTAGGTAACCATTTATAAATATATTATAAAATCACTAATTATGATTAGGAGTCAAAATCTACCTTCAAAGATCTTAGCAAGGACTCAGTGGTTCTTTTACTTCAACTTTGTCACCTTAGTTGTATTTAATTATAACAGTCATAAAGAATAGTGAAGCCTTATAATTAGTAATAGAGAAGTTCTTTTTATATTAGGGTAAAGGATCGATACTTCCTTACAAATGGAAAACAGATCATTATGTTATGGTAAAGTGATATCGCTAATTAAAGAATGTCAATAACTTGACAAATTTAGATGTAGGTTAATAAAAGGGAACTCAGATGTAAAGTGTAGAAAAGATAAAATAAATTCATTGATAAATATATAAATATTAGATGATTTATATTTATACGATACTCAAACTTCCACCTCATCTACTTTTTAAATAATCATATTAAGAACATAGTTACAACGGCAACCAACATTGACTTTTCCGATGTAGTATGTTCTGAAATTATTATTTCAGACAAATGTGGAGTAAAAATAAACATAGGAAAAGAAAAGAGAGAAGAAAGAGAACTTATGAGGAAATAGAAGGAAACATCATGGTTCAGCTACCGCCACCATCATTGTCAAGTAGTGATAGTGATGATAAAGAAGACGGCCAGCATTCTAATTGTCCTGCTCAAGATACACAACTAGACCTAAGTTATACTGTGAAAGTGAGAGAACCAAGTAAATATTTCTGGTATGAGAGGTAGACTAGATTTTTTATCTACACATTTGTCTGAAACACTAGACAGATGCAAAATCTGCCGACCGCATTGCGACTAATCTCCTAATGGCTGCAGCACGTGCTTTCAAATTGAACACTCAAACCTTAATTATTAATCGTAATTCTTTGCAACGGCGAAGGAAACATTTCAGGGAACGGAGACAAGCAGAAATCAAAGGAAAATTTAATCTAGGAAGTGCAACGCTTTGGTGTTACACTGGGATGGAAAACTGGTACCAGCTTTATCTGGCGTAGAAAAGGTTGATAGATTTGCCATAATTGTTATTTTTCAATGCAAAGAATAATTATTAGGTATACCTGAAATTCAATTCCAATATCTACAGAAGATCAGGCTGTTGCCGTTTTTGAAGAGGTGGAAAAATGGGAAATAGAAAGTAAAATGCAGGAGCTCTTCTTTTGGCACAACTTGAAGCAACACAGGTCGACGAATAAAAGGTGCTTGTGCAAAACTTGAAAATGTTTGATCGAAATTTACTCTACATTTTCTGTCGTCATCATATCTTCGAATTAGTATTGAGAGTTTGTTTTAATGCAGCAATGAATGTAATTTCTGGGCCTGACATAAATATGTTTAAAAGTTTTAGGGAAATCTGGTCGACCATAGACAAGGCAAAGTACTGTAGTGGTGTAGTGGGATAGAAAATGTCAACGAAGATGTTCGTGTCAGTATGTTGGAATACCTACAAGAACAATTATGTAAGAAACTGCAAAGAGCTGATTACCATGAATCATTAGAATTGGCTATAAAATTCCTTGATGCTAGTTCCCCAAAAAGATTCTCATTTCGTGTTCCTGGAGCTGTGGGCCACACTCGGTGGATGGTCAAGGCTATTTATGCCTTTAAAATATATTTATTCGAATACCAATTTAAACTCACCAAAAAATAAAAAAATTCAATCACACAAATATGCAGTTTTCTTATCACACTCTATTTACGGGCGTGGTTCCTAGCACCTAT
>JABUQX010031040.1:17500-24998 GCA_015478945.1 Trachelipus rathkii | reverse complement strand
TCAGAGTCAAAGCTACCTCCACAACCCATAATATCACTCAAACACATCATGCCACGGAGCTATCCACCACCTACTTAATCCCTGCTTCATGCCCCTAATACCATTTATATCTTTCTTCTCTCTCATTTTTTCATCCTTTGTGTCAATGACGACTGATATGCTATACACTACCACACGACGCATCTATACACTCTCCCTAATTGCACTTGTTCTTCGCCAATCAGCTACCCCAGTCACTCGACAAAACAAACAAACAACATAGCCTTCTCGTATATCTTTCTCAACACTTTCAATAACTAATGTTCCCATATATTCCTTCGTCTCTCGCTTATACTCCTTTAACTCTTATATAAGGGTACTATCTTACTATCCCCTCAAAATTGCATTGCGAGGAACTATTACCCTCCATAAATCATTTGCTACGAAGACCTCCTATCTAGTCAACACGAAATCTCAGCCAACCCTCCGATATATTGAATGCATTTACAAGTCATTCCATCTACATCTGCACCGTTAAGCACAATTCTTACAACTTCAATCACTGCAACCAATTACCTCATCACCTACTAATCTCACCTCCTCCTCAAAGTACCGATTTCTTCTAACTCCACCCTATCAACACACACCCACACACATTCTCTTCGATTAACTACAATGTTATCCATTTCACCAGATCACCGAAGTATATCCCTATTCATTTATTCTTATGAGTTCCCTTATTTTCTATTTATAACCTTTCGTCTTTCCTGCCAGAAGAGATTCCTTTCCCTTGTAAGTCCACACATTATTCCTCTTCCAAACTCTTCACTTAAACGCCCTTATTTTTTTCCCTGCCTAATATGACAACATTTTGATTTTCTTTTTTCCGTCCTAACTTTATATATATAGATATTATATAATTATATTATATTGTTATTAATATATTATTATTTATTTATCATATATATATTATGATATATTATATTAATATATATATTTATATATATTTATCTATATATATATATCTATTTATGATATATATATATATATATATTATATATAATTCATTATTATATATATATTATATATATATATATCATTATATATATATATATATATTTCTGTTAAGCCCTTTCTTTTTGCGACTCCACACTGCTTTTTTAGCGCCTTCAACTAAGCCTCTTTTTCACCTTTAACCTCTTGAATCACATTTATTCCACCACTCACTATTAACATTCTTACTTCCTACTTTAGAACTTCTGCATACTTTTCTTACACTACTAAGAAGGCTTCCGTCATTTGCGTTTAGATTTGATCAGTTTAATCTTGTTCACATTCAACTGATTTATTTGCAAGTGATCTCACATGCTTTTCCTTATAATCTTGTTCGCTTAACTTCTAACTTTTAATTCTCCCCACTCCCTTTCTTCACATCTATTTTCTCTCCTCCATGCCCCCACTTAACCTTAATCTTACATAAAACAACACAATAATTCGATTTTCCCATCCCAAACTCCCTCATTGATTTAACATCCATTATATACTTCAACATTTCCTTCACCAACACAAAATCAATCATACTTTTCACTTCGATACCATCTGTGCCGGTTAATCGGTATGAGGTAGATGTACTAACGCCTAACAACTATTGAAACATTTTTCCTAACCCTGAGTACACCTAACAACTTAGACAACCAATACTCACTAATACCCAGGGCTGCCCAGAGGGGTAGTTGATATATATATATATATATATAGTATTATATATATATATATTATATATATATATAATTATATATATATATATATATATATATATATACTATATATATCTATATAGTATATATATATAGATATTATATAATATATATATATATTTATACATATATAGATAGATATATATATATTATATATAGATTATATATATAATTATATCATATATATATATATTTAATATATATCTATATTATATATATATATAATACTATTAATTATATATATTACTATATATATATATAATCTATAATTTATAATACAAAATAAAAACGGAGTAACATATATATATATATATATATATTATATATATATATATAGCTATATATATATATCTCATATATATATTTTTAGATATATATTATATTATATTTATTAATATTATATAAATATTAATATATTAATATATATATATATATAATATATAATATATATATATATTATATTATTATAATATAATTATATATAATATTATATATATATATATATATATATACAATATATATATTATATATATTTATATATATTATATATATATATATAATATTATATATATATATATCATATAGTATATATATATATAATTATATATACATGTATATCCATATATGCTATCTTATATCAATTTAATCTTATTCTTATTTAGCTTTTCTACATATATATATATATATATATATATTTTTCTATATCTATATATATCATACTATATAGTATATATTTCATGAGGCGTAGGACAGGTGGGGCAGGGGGGGCACTTGCCCCCCCCCCTTAAATCTTGGCGAAAAAAAATTATGAACCTTAAATGTTTGCCAGACGACGTTTTAAAGGTTTATTAGTAGAAAACTGCAAAAATACATCAATCGATAGATGAATGAATAGTAATTACTAATTTAATAACGTCTTTAAACGTACTATATTATATTTTTTCTAAGTTTTTAATGTGTTCTCCTTTCATGTTGGCTTAAAGTCAACTTATGCTTTGTGGCTGTATATACAGCTTGATTCTTCTGACATTATTCTCGCTAAGACACTTCACGTTGTCGTAGCAATTTGGCGGCCCTGCCCACAAGCTGTTAAATGCAATCAACGGAAGCGTTACCCGTTGATTTTCAGTGAACGGGACCATTAAATTATAAAGCATTGCAAGAAAATAAGAAACATTAACGCATCATTATGAAATGTGTTTTTTGCGTAAATTTCACTTACCTTTAGAGGTACGACCTTGCAAATGAGGGAATTTTTGAAAGACCTGATTAAGCTGCGAATAAAATGTGGGGGATGTGAATTGAAAGAACTATTCGAAGGACCAGAAAGAATGCCGCTCTGGACGTCTCGATGATTCAAATGAACCTGATCGTTTGTGTTGACTTATCATAAAAAAACCATAAATTGTCGCCGTTGCAAATTTTGTTTGCATCTCCTCCATATTGGCAGATGAAATTGCGGATTTGTCAGGCAACGAACATTGATCTATGAGCTTAAGGTTTTCCGGATATTGAAAAAAAATGAGCTGTGCTGAGAAGAATTTCGGAGTTTGAAGTTCCTTGAAGCTTTCTTGAACTTGCCAAAACGATGGATTTGTTTTTAGGAAAAGGTTTGGATCCGTGTCTATGCTTGGTCAGGGGTACGACAACTGCGCAGCATTGGCAGGATCCAACATAGGTTTCAAATGAAAACAAGATTATTTTCACTGTGTAGCCATCGCTTAATTTGTCATTAATGACCTAAACATTATTCCGGAAATTTGAAAAACTATTCCCACAATAAAAGACAAACTTTTTCAGAGAACTAAAACCAAAAACGAAAAACATTCCCACTTGCCTAAATTTGTGAAACCCGTTGGACTCAAAAATATCTTAGTATTGCTATTTTCCATACCAAATATGATGAAACAAATTTGTTAGATGGCAACAATCTTAAACAAGCAAAACAGACTTTTCTATTATTCTGTCCGCCACAAGACCCAATTTCATTATTACCTCCTCCGTAATAACCAAATATTGCTTTAGTTGAACCCGTGGTTAACATTATTCAAACAAAAATATTTACCTTAAGCAGTACTTTACTCTGACCATATCCAAGGAATTTTGAAGGTTGTCAAAGACCAATGTAAAACTGTGATCAAACTATGGCTGATCTGCTCTTATCGACATGTTATTAAAGCTGAGTTCTCTAGGTAGAACAGTGCACCACCTAGAAAATCACAATGCCAACAACATAAGCAAATCTCCTGCTGGAAATTCTCAGACCTGCATATTGAAGCGTTCTGCACTTGTGCCTTATTTTGACTCACTTTCATCCTCTTTAGAGACTAGATTTTCAGAAACAACGTGCCAGCATTTTATTTCTTTTTCATTTGCAATCCGTTGCTCTTATGTTAGGTGATCCCCTAGGCAGTTTGCGTGAGAAAGTTAATGTTTTTACAGAGTTACTTATAATCTTGATGGTCATTAAAATTTGATACCGAAACTTGACTTATGGCTATAACTTGTGCTGGATAAAATGGACTAAGCAAAAAGCTGAAAGACTTGGAACTTACTGAAGTTGTAAGAAGCCGACCCCTTCTTTCTCAATTAAACACCTGTCTATTATTGCAATGGTGCTACCGTGGTTCAATCAGTACCATTGAAAGGCCTTTCAGCACTCTGCGAGAAGTAAAGACTTGGTTAAGAAACACAATGAAACGAAGAAAGGCTTAATGGACTATGTGGGATGAGTATTCATAAAAAATTAGTAAGTGAAAAATTGAACGAATTGGAAACAAATGCAATTGCGAAACGCCTGAAATTTCAAGGCGTCTAATGCTAGTTTTAGATTTGAATTTGAGTTACCACTCAGGACCAGTACTAGAGCCACACCATAAATATTACATTTTTACGTTTCCAAAAGGTATTTTATTTTTAAAACTTCATGACACAAATTTTTAATTACAACTGTTGCAGACTGTTAATTTTTTATTTATTTTATAACCGAAGTAACTTTTTATCCTGTGATATAACCCATAAGTCAAATCCTTGCGTACACCACATCCACACACACACAACACACACCACACACACACACACATATATATATCATAATTATATTATATTATATTATATATATATATATATATATAATATATAATATATATATTATATATATATATATATATATATTATATATATATATATAATATAGTATTTTATATCAACCTTTGCCCCCCCTAAACGAAATCCTGCCTACGCCTATATATATATATATCATTTATATATATTTTATATATATATATATATTATATATATATATATATATATATAATTAGTATAATATTATATATAACTATAATTGATATTATTTTATTAAAAACTTCAAAATTAAAAAGGTAATATATCTAGGTTATTAAACATATATCTTTAGAAGACAACTTTTATTTTTGAAAATATATAAAAGTATATCAATATATTATATATATAAAGAAAAAAATAGTGAAACCTTACGATAACCGCTACTTAACACATCAATATGTACAGGTTATATATTATATATTATATATATATATATATATATTATCATATATATATATATAGATATATAATCTACTATACTATATTAATTATATATATATTAGTATATATATAATATATATATATAATATCTATAAATATATTATTATATATATATATATATATATATCTATATATATATTATATTACTATTTATATCATCACGAGCGTGGGCATCGTTACTCAAAAACGTAGTTCCGTTATCGTTACTCTTTATACTCGGAAAAAGTAGTTAGCGTTCGTTATTCGTTTCTTTGAAAGAGAAAAGTAACGACAGTGCCAGTTACTCCTACTCCGTTACTTTTTAGCTTTTCATGTGACATTAATTTACGGTATTCTTAAGCTATTTAGTGGCTATGTGTATATTAAACATTTTCAACATTTTATCATTATTATTAAAAAACTACCCGTCATGCAAGACCGTGAGCGCACTAGGATTCTGAGTCCCTTTGTTCCCAACGATTTTATTGTACTAGGCCACCTTCCTGCCATTTCACAACTTTCCTACTACACTCTGCATCCTCCGTTCCCTTTTCATCCCAACATAGATATACTAAATATTTAAACCCGGACACTTGTTCCAGCTGCTCACCATCTAACATTGCTTCACACCGAGGACTGTCTTTCACTTACAACCATACCTTCTCTTTGCTCGCTTACCTTCAAACATTCTTCTTTTACACACCCTGCCAATATCTCTACCAATCCTTTCAAACTCTCTCAGATTCGCCACACAAAACCAAATTCATCCGCATATAATAGGTAGGGCATCCTCCAGCTCTCTTCATTACCATCATTTTAACAGATTGTGGAGTGGACGTCGGGCGAGTCTTCGGAGTCGCGTAATTTTTGAAGAGAGTGGAGTCGGAGTCGGGAAGCGGTGTCGGAGTCGGAAATTTTGATGAAACGACTCCACAACCCTGATTCTAACACCATTCCCTGCATCCCACCCTCTAATCTTTCATAACCCATCCATATAAATTGAATAACAAGAAACATAGCAATCCCTTGCCCTCACTCCGCATTAATATTTAAAACATCACTTTCAACTCCATCTATTCTTACACACGCTTTACTATCGTCATTATATACTTTTGATTCCATTCAGAAGCTTACCACCAACACCATATATCTAACACCTGCCATAGAGCTTCACGTACTATCATTTTCATACGCCTGTTTGCATATACAAAAAACTAATACAATTTATTCTTCTACTCCCTCATTATCCCAATCATTATTTTTTCAATGTAAAGATTTCGTCCACACATCCTCGCACACTTCTAAGCCACAAGCTTGTTACTTCACAATGCAGTCCTTCACGTCACTCGGACGCTATTCTTTCGCCAAAATATAAGTGTATATTCCCCTACACCTTAAACTAAATTTCCCATAAATCCTACATTACCCTTATAAAAGGGTAACATTACTCTCTCCTCCAATTCCTACGGAACTTTGCTCTCCATTAACAACATTTTGTACGCACTGCCAAATCCAAATCAATCCACTTCACCTCCGTCTCATTGATCAATTCACCGGTAATTTCTCTATGACTGCAGATTTACCATTCTTAAACTTTCTCGCTCTACACATTACCTCGCTTAACTAATGACCTCATACCCAAAATGCCTATTCCTTGGCACCATCAAACCCACACACATTCCACTATCACCTCTTCATCATTACTGCCAATGTTTTGCAGTTTTCGAAGTGTTCTCTCCACACTCTTGTCACATTCATCTCATCAGTTACGTAAAACACCATCCCTAATCATTATTCTATGCAAATTCCCTTATTCCTATATATACTATATTTATATACTATATATATATTATCTATCTATACTATATATATATTATAGTATATATATATATATATATATATATTATATAGCACAAGAGCAGAAACTATTATATAAATATATTATATATATATATATAATATCTATATACTATTATATATATTATATAATTTATATTATAAGGATTTTTTAGCTTGTCGGGGATGGTTCAATTGGCTATCAACATTCAAAGAAAGTCCAACAAAATGTAACGGACTAAAATGTAACGGAGAAAAAAATAACGGAACTTTAGAGCGTTACATGAAAAAAAAGTTACGAGTCCGTTACTCCGTTACTAAAAAACTAGTTCGTGTAACGGCCAAATAACGGGGGGTAACGGATCGTGCCCACCTCTGTATAT
>JABUQX010031040.1:0-12500 GCA_015478945.1 Trachelipus rathkii | reverse complement strand
CAAGAACGCCGCGTTCTAGTTCAGGCGTAGAGCACTTTTACTATAACATATCATGTATTATATAGTACTATACGGATTCATTTTATTTTAGTTGCATATCTCAACTAAATATATTAGAATAATAATAAATCTTTACTTCCCTGAACTCTCTTATTACTACTAATATTTCATATTATCTTGTAGCGTTTATGGTTATATGACTGATTACCTTTATCTCATAGGCCATAATTATTTATGTAATTATAAAGTTTTCATCGTCACTAGTGTACTGATTGATATGATAAATAAGAATATAGTCCTTACCTATTATGCCATAAATTATAATGAACTATATTAGAGATAGTATAGTATATATTTTAGTGATTAAAATAAAGGATATAATAATTTCTGCTCTAATTAATAAGTTCCAGACTACAATCATATAAAATATTTATTATATATCAAACTCGGATGACAGTCAATTATTCATCATTCGGGTGACTTTCATGGGAATAATGATTTTAACTCCTATATACTATAATATATATAATATGTATATACGGGTGAGGAATTAGTTATATTTATATTACATTCAACGGCTTATGTGCACCTACTATAATGCTTATGAGGACTTAAGATTAATAAACGCATTCACTAAATCTCTTCTCGAGAATTACTTACTTAATCAGATCGTTCATCTTCTTAAATGTGATTGTGAATGATCACCCACAACATGTATTTTTCATGTATATACCTCAAACACCGTCTACACCTCGATAAATCAACACACACTATTACGCACAGTGCATGACTGTGAAAAAGAGCGGCTCTCACTCTAAGCTGCAACAATACTATTAGTCATCTCGATTTACACGAGTCGGTGGGCACGATCAATCGATTTGTCATGAGGATCACGAGTATATACGTCGCCAATGTTTCATCTAACCCGCATCTACTATATATACAACTTATTTGCCACACTCCCATAGAAAGACCCTGATATAATACTGATTAAATCTAAATATAGATATTATTATACCGATGCATCTTCCAAAACGGTTTACACTGCTACCAAAAGGACGTGTATACATATGTTTTTTAGGTTAATGCTTAGGAAGTAACTAATTCCCAGATACAGAAATATCATGTCCGTTGCACATTAATTCAATACTCACTGCCACTGCAATACATGGAGCGACATGAATAGAATAGCAAATAGTTATCCGGTTTATATCATAATACAAATCTCACAGTTTATATTTTTATTTAATGCGAAGCCTAACTTTATCTATGATATTTATTCATCACATTGAGATAAAGAAATCAGTACCACTGTGGAATATTATATATATCCATAGACTTTGGATGTAGGGTTCAATATCCCTATGATTGACACTCCCCGTCTCGCGGTTCACCGTGACCGACATTTTCCATATTCTGAATTTCCACTTAATTACCTTATAGCGATAATATTATAATGGATATTTTCTGGCCAAAATAGCTAAAGTGGAGTACTAAACGATGATTCCTACTTTTCGTCTCGTGGGTTGCTGCTCTATCCTCGTACTAATGGAGGCTGTTTTATCTAGCGACTCGTTAAAAAACTTATTAAACCACTCTCAGGAGAGTTCTGGTATGCCAATTATATTACTATGTCAACGGTTAAATCTGTATCACGTATGCCTCATATACAGTACAGGTCTGAGCGATCATATACTGTTTAAAGAATTACTGTGCAAATCAGTGATTGCCACTCTCAAATGCTACGGAGCTGAAAGATACTATATCATACGCCCTGGCTGATATAGAAATTGACTAGTGGTAGGTCTTTATATATGAACGAAACACTACTCCTTGGGATCTTGATCACCCATTGGATAATATCTTGTATGGCTGTATATGTGGCAGGACGGATCATGATGTACGTAGAGAGAGAGCACGACCTTATAACACAGCGAAAGACTAAATACTCGTGATCTTTTAAATAAGTTTAAAAGATATAAGATAATACGATAAATCTTATCGCTGTGTTTGGAAGAAATGATCCAATCACAGGCGAGGATGACGTTCACTGAAACGAAATAACCTTAGTTTTAACTTAGCTTTTGCTGGTTCGGCTTTGTTTCATTGGAAAACTTTTATTAAAGTCCATGTTTTAAAGCTTAGTGAAAATATAAAATGCATACGTTTGAATAGAGTAGGTGTGATACATTTAAATAGTAATAAGTTTCTACTGTTACTACTACTACTACTATAGCTACAAATGTTATACGGCCGCTGAACCAATTCTTGTTTAAATGTTTGATGTTAATCCGCTAGCATCTCTTTTCCTTTTGGTATAGTTCCAGTATGTCTGTCTGCAGGGATAAGCACTTGTATGTGCTGTTATACTTTTATCTATTTCTTCCTCTTTATTCTGTGGGTCACTATGTATTTTTCTTATATTGAATAAAATTGTGGCGCTGCCCTCTACAACACCGATCTTATATAGTCAATCCATTACACGTTGTTAAAGCGAGCTCGGATTTTTAATATCCAAACTGCTATAAGAGTGCACAGAGCCGGTGTACTTGTAATGGTTAATGCGGACAAATTAAAGTTCTATGCTGCGCTGGGAGCCACATCGACTCAGATATGGAGTGTATAATACTATCCCTACTGTGAATTTCTTAAATTAAACTTATTCAGAGAGACTCAAGCTGAAAAATGTTTGTGTCTACTGACGTGGTTAAAATATTTCTATCAGCTGCAGCACGTGTTAAGGGCTAAAACATCTATAGGTTGACTAGTAATAAGGATGAACAGTTGTCACGTTAATTTAATAAATAACGAAATAGTCTATAATCGTGCTAGTCACATATATAAGAGTAAAAACACATAAATAGTTAAGGACCACTAAAATGATTGGTGTGCTCTATAAATGGATTACTCTATAGCTAATAGATACCACTCAGTGAGTTACATGCATGAGATAGAAATACTAGAAATAAGGTGCACCATAATTAATAGTTCATATTATAAATAAGTGACTGACAAAATATATTCTTTAACATTGTTACTGTTTAACATAATATATAAAATTTATATATATAGTATATATATATGAAACTTTAGTACGAAATCACTGCATTATAGTGAGATGATAAAAAGATTAGAAGAATGTATAATAATATATAAAATATAATATATATTATTATATATATGATATATATTATATTATATATAATTAATATATATAATATTAATTAATATATATATATATATATTTAATATATATATATATGAATATTATATTATATATATATATGATAGATTTATATTAATATATATATTATATATATATATTAATATATTAGATAGTATATATATTTATATATAAATATTAATATAATTAATATATAATATAGTCAATTAATAACTACGCAAGAAGAAGTACTAATCACAGTACTAAATATACTCAATCTCATCTCAAATAACACAACAAACTGCTGATCTATAGAATCACACTACCTCACCCTGTATGATAATAATATACAATACTTAATAACTAAGAAATAAAATATAACATTACACAACGTGACACTAACTATATAGTATCACCGTAACAACACAATACTAAATGACAAATAAGATAAAAGCGCTATCCACATTTGCATACTAAATATAGCAAGAATAGTCAAATGCATTTTAACGGCAATACATACAATCAATACCTCAAAACCCCTACACGGTGACAAATAGCTAATGAGTCTGAGCCATATACTATCTAACTGAAATCGCCTATTATGATCTTGCAATCTAAAATAACAATGGTAACTCATTATATCAATCATTACTCACACATATATGCTAACCCTCATCAAAGCCACTGTAGCACCTATCGCAATCTGACGACTATCACTAACCGAATATCATCCTGATCACTCTAGTTAATATTCAGGACGCAACATAAATGCGCATCATTCATCGCATTCTTTCTTTGTATTCTCCAATATGCTCTTCTTTCATATCTCCTTTCTCAGAACTTCGGTCTCTGAAGTACAATGACATTGCCTCTTAATCCTATTTTCCAATGCTCTTACCTTGGCATCATATAGATAATAATGAATGAGTATTATAACCTGAAATAAATACTTATAGTAGAAACCAAGGGCAAATAATCTAATTAAGCTCACAAATATACTCATAACATATTAGCCACACCTAATCATCTACACATAGCACATCCACTACCAAACTGATTGGACAGGGACATCTACTATTTTTTCAATACACTATAAACCTGCCACCATATGAGAAAACGGCCACTCCAAGATAAGTCAAGTACTCTTATACATAACTAACTCAACATATATATATCATATATATATCATACTTAAGAAACTTAACTTCATAACAGACTAAATATCAATAATATAGATAAATTATATTCAATAACTCCCTTAATAAATATTGACTAACTAAAAGTAAGGAAATTATTTAAGATAATATACATTATAATTTATATATATTAAATATATATATAATATATTATATAAATATATATATATATTAATAAGTATATACTTAAATAATATAATAATATCTACAATATTATTATAACTTAAACAATATTATAATATATATTACCACTACTATAAAATAAACTAATTAGACATACTAAATATCACGATATATACATATATATAATCAGACACTTCACAAATAACGACATATTAAGGTTTTTTAAACAAAATATCCTACCCTTCACAGAATTCGGCCCCATGGGCCAGGACGGTCCCCTGATGCCTTTCATGAATTACGGCCCCACTATCATTGACTTAAGATATCACAAACTTAATATATATACATAAATATATCATAACTATACGTAATAATTATATGATCTTGTATATAACTCATATCTTATATATATATACCTTATAATAACATTAAATTAATTCTCAAACACAGAACACACTTACTTTGATCAACTATCAATAATATTATATACGTAATAACTATTGTATATTTTATATATATTACTATCCATATTGATTTTTAATTGATTATGACTATGATAATACTATATTTTATATTTACTCATTATTATATATATATTTCATTATTTCTATAATTATTTTTTATATATATTAATAAGTATAAATATATATATTAATAATATGAATAGATAAAATAGTAAATTAATGAAATTATTAATCTATTATTACATGGTAGTAAATATATATATATATATTAGGTAATATATTATATAATTAATAATTAACTATAATATTATAGTATATTTATCATAGATAATATATATATATACTATATATATATTCATAGAAGCAAAGGCCGGCACAGTGCTGAAAAGCAAAGATCTTGGCGGCTGACACCCTGTATGAAAACTTCAAAATCTTTTCAACCGCACCACTCAGCAAGAAAGCTGTGGTGTCATCGCTGATAGAGATATGCCACCGCCGCCCACCTTCCAGAACATACCATCCCAATGTATCGTCCAGGACTTCTCCACCACTCAAATACTGTAATTCTCTTCATAGTCATCATGGAGGCACTACCTTTTTACCCAGCTATATGCCCTCAATCGCTTACTGCCTTAAAAGCCATAGTTGTGTGACACAGAAACATAGATCCGTCATAGACTATGAATCTTACATATTATCCAATAGGGCAGCAAACAAATGGATAGTTGAGGAGAAAACTCCATAAACTGCCTACTCTATAAATGCAAACAGTAGTACTCTTCAAACACTGTTGCATTTCACCCCAAGCTACCCCCCGTTCAAAACACAATTGGATCTGCCAAGTTTACACATTACCCACAACAACCCCCACAACACACATATCACACGAACAAACCCACAATTTAGTCATATTACACTTCTACACAAACGGATTACACAATAAAAAAGCCATTAAGAAATCAGTGTACTTTCTAAAACGAACACAACATTACAAAATGAGCCCAGTGATACAAGAAGTTCTATTCGGGCTACCAGATAATATCCAGTCAGAAAGCCAAATGAAATTCTATGCTTTATGGATGAATCTTCACACCCAAATCCCCCAAAACTACATCTACTAAACCTTATACACAACTCACTATCAGATACATGACAAACACTACCTTATAAACTAAAATGACATTAAATGACAACAGCACAAAAACACGGTCCATCACTCACAGTAATGATAAACCAAAAATCATACAATTTAAAAAATCTCTACATTCCCTACCATACCTCACCCCAGATGCTCCAGAAATTACCACCACAATCCAAAACCTCTCCAAAATCACGCCCTCCTCCATAACGCTTCACGTGAGATGGTACGGTGATTTCATACACGTCTCACAGCCCTACGAGGTCTTTAACTCTATAGCGCCCAAGAATGGAGCTAATACGCAAAGAGGGAACACAAATCATTAGGCCAACTTTTTAAAAACTCTCTTCAACATCTATAAACAACACAACAGCCGACATCTGAGTAACCCAACCTCAAACCCAACCAAACGATGACATCACCAGACTATTAGCACTTATGCTTCATCCCAAATTTACACACAAAACTCTCCAACTGGTCAACGATAAAACCGATCTAAAACTTCTGACCCACCTACCATCATCATAAAATACCAAAATGTCAACAAATCAAACTACCCACTCAGGAAAAACATGAAAAAACTATAAAAAAAACAGACTGGACACAATTCACCAACCATATAGAAAACAACATACATCCTCTAAATATCGCTAACACATCAATACTCAACAAAGCCATGCAAAGTTTCACTTCTCTAATTCAAAAAGTAGCTAACAAAGCCATTCCCAGAGGATACATAAAAAATAAAATCCAATCCAACCATAATACCTGAAATAGAACAACTAATAAAACAAGCTCTATATTACAAGCAAATTCTAAACAACATACCACCACACCAAACAACACAACATACACCAAACAAATCCACACGACACTAAAACCACCTAAGACGCAGACCACCAAACAACTTTTTAAACAAACACCCATCCACCAGAAATAGCACCAGAACTCAACTCAATACCAAGAATCAGTCAGTCATCCTTGGCAAAGCTAAGTTGCTGCCACCACCCTAAATTGCAATACTACAAACACAGATTCAACTTTAATCAAACCACCACAAGCATCTGCTAAAACTGTAACCAGGTTTCGGGGGACACATCCCACTTCTTTCTCTCCTGTTTAGCTAACTCTCAACACAGTTCAACATGGAACATATCATCCCTGGAGGGTCTCTGGAGGAGGCCGGTGGCCTCGGCGGGTACCTGAACGCGTTGTGGCCTCTCCCATGATGGGGTGGATAGGGGTGGGAAGGTAAAATAAAAGGTATATATATATATATATATATATATATATATATATATATATATATATATATATATATATATATATATATATATATATATATATATATATATATATATATATATATATATATATATATATATATATATGCTATTTTGTGTCAACGTTTACTGAGGAACGATTAGATAATATTTTGGAGACTAAAAGTTCTTGTATGCATGAAATAAATAGACTTACAGAATTTGAAGTTGAGGTAAAAGAAATTATATCTTTACTGGACAATATTTACTCAAGTAATGCTGTAGATCCTGATAGTATATATGGTAGAATTCTGAAGGAGGGTAGTAACTGCACTGCAAATTCACTGTATTTGATTTTTTAAGTGATCTATAACATTTGGTGAGATACCAGACGACTGATAAGAAAGGTAGTAATGAAGATTTCGAAAATTTTAGACCAGTTAGCTTAGCATCTCTGGTTGTAAAAGTTTTGGAAAACTGAAAGATTATATAGAGAAATTTTTGGAAGATAACAAGATATTGCATAACTCCCAACATGGTTTTAGAAAGGATAGGTTATGTCAGAAAAACCTTTTGGAATTTGTGGAATACATTACTGACTGCATTGACCGAGGAGATTCAATTTATGTTATATATTTAGACTTCAGCAAACTTTTGATAAGGTTCCTCACATAAGGCTGATGAAGAAGCTATTGCAATGTTGTATAGGTGTAGGGATACATGATTGGATTAAAAAGTGGTTGTGTAATAGAAAACAGTGTTCACAACTAAATATTAATAAGTCATCATGGGAAATAGTGAAGTGTGGTGTCCCACAGTGTTCAGGGCTCGGGCATTATTGTTCCTCATATATATAAATGATTTAGACCAGGGACTTGAATGTAAAGTTTCTAAGTTTGCAGATGATACCAAAAAAAAGTGGTTACCTCAATAAGGTATAATGATGGATGAATAAAGATTCAAAATGATATTTATAAACTTCTTGGTTGGGGCAGATGAGTAGCAAATGAATTTTAATAGTAAAAAGCGTAAAGTTCTTCACCTAGGCTACTCAAATAAAAGTTTTAACTACCATATGAATGGGGATTTGCTTGAGTCTATGGAACAAGAAAAAGATTTAGGTGTGATTATAAGCAGTAATTTGAAAGTAGCTAATCAGCGTTCGGAAGCAAGAAATAGTTATTAAGATGCTAGTTATAATATTGTTTACAAAAGAGCAAGGAAGTTTTAAATAAACTGTATAATAGTTAAAATATATTGTCACAAGTTGGGCCCCTTATTTAAGGAAAGCCATATATACTACTAGTCAAAAATAACGCATCACTAGGGTAAATGTCTCTCGCAAGAACTCAGCAACGCGGAGTTCCAGTGTTCAAATCCCGCTGATGGAGAGTAAAATCTCCTTCGACTCATTTAAGTCTTTGGACGGTCGACGATTGGGCAAAGGTGCTCTTTACGGATGATTTGAGAGTGTCTCTGTACGACTCTGACAGGCGTGCTAGAGTATACCGACGACAGACGAAGAGGTTCGATCAATGCAATGTGCTGCATGTGCCGCCGTTTGGAGGTGGGTCGGTTATGGTATGGGGAGACATCTCTTTATAGGAGCCTACCCAGTTGCACATCTTCGATGGAGGCACTCTTACAGCCGTACGGTATATCATAGACATCCTCGAACCATATGTCTTGCCATATACCCCCTACATCGGTGACTCTTTCATCCTAATGTATGACAATGCAAGACCACACAAGGCCCAATGTGTAAACGACTACCTTAGGACGGTTCAAATTACGACGCTAGAGTGGCCATCATATAGTCAGGATCTCAACCCAATCCAACATTTATGGGAAATCCTGAAACGTCGGATCGGATCCGACAGCTGCAACTCCCTACACGAACCCTCCCGGACCTGCGACAGGCACTGCACGACGTATGGGATCAAATAACTGTCCAGGACATTCGCCCACTCATCGAGAGCATGCCAGGACAGTGTCAGGCAGTCATCCGTGACAGAGTGGGTCATACACGGTATTGAGACAGATCAAACACCCCCCGCGGCCGTCGCCGCACGTACCAAGATTGTGTGTTTGCAGCGCCGAACCTCCGAATCCTACTGCGAGACCCTGTGGCTGAACCTTGGCGCCACACTCTATCAACCTACGGTTTAGGGGAGGAATCCACCATGTTATTGTCATTTTCCAATAAAGTGTCTACGCGTTCTTCAACCTTTTCTACCCATCCTTCACCACGTGTCTTTGTGGTACGTTAATTTTGACGAGTAATATATATATATATATATATATATATATATATATATATATATATATATATATATATATATATATATATATATATATATATATATATATATATATATATATATATATATGTATATATATATATTTATATACATATATATATATATATATATATATATATATATATATATATATATAAGATCCTTTATTAAACCAGGGGCAATAATAAAATTAGTATCGGAATGGTTGGTAATGCTATCTCAGAATTATTTACCTACGCTAAGATTGCCTTCTTTCATTATTGTACGAAAAAGAAGAATTAATTTTAATTTTAGGCACCGATTTTGCCGCTTGCATTGGGGCCAAAGTGTATCCCTCCCTACGGTATTCGTTAATTAAAAAAAAAAAGTGTCATTGCGTCTAGATTCACTCTACAAACTTTACATAGATACATCAAATTTAAACTGAAATAAATTGCCTAAGCTTTCTCATTTAAAGAAGTGTGAAGCCCTAAAAATATATATCAATTTATTTTTACTTTTTTGTTAATATTAATTAAATTATATTTGAAAATTCATCATTACAAAGAAAGTTTGTCTTTTTTTATGTTTCATAAATTTAGGATCATAAAATGCATTTCCCAGTTTTACCAACTTTACAAAGCTTAAATTTTTTATTGCCCCCTGGTTTAATAAAGTACCTATATATATATATATATATATATATATATATATATATATATATATATATATATATATATATATATATATATATATATATATATATATATATATATATATATATATATATATATATATATATATATATATATATATATATATATATATATATCCTTTATTAAACCAGGGTCAATAATAAAATCAGTATCGGGATAGTTGGTAATGATATCTCAGAATTATTTCCCTACGCTAAGATTTCGTTCTTTCATTGGAAGAAAGAAGAATTAATTTTAATTTCAGGCACCGGTGTTGCCGGGAGCCCGCGATAGTCCACGGGCGGTCTGCCATGCATTGGGGCAGCGTGTATCCCACCCTACGATATTCGTTAATTAAAAAAAAAACAGTGTCATGGCGTCTACATTCACTCTCAAACTTTACGTACATGCATCAAATTTAAACTGAAATAAATTACTAAGCACTCATTATATAAGCTTAGGAGTGAAGCCCCAAAAATTTATATGAATGGCGTTCTTTTTAGTTTTTGTTTTTAAAAATTAAATTTTTATTCATTCACCATTACAAAGAAAGTTTGTCTTTTCTGTTTCCTTAAATTTAGGATCATAAAATGCATTTTTAAGTTTTACTAACTTTACAAAGCTTAATTTTTTATTGCCCCCTGGTTTAATAAAAATTATATATATATATATATATATATATATATATATATATATATATATATATATATATATATATATATATATATACTATATATATATATATATATCTATATACTATATATATATATATATATATATTCTTTTCCTTTAAAGCCCCACATCGATATATCGATTATTTTATTAAACTATCGATTTTTTAACAAGTACATATTTGAAATCAGCGTATAAAGCTTATTACCAGAGTGTTTAAAGAAAAAAACAAAAAAACAGCCTATATGTAAAAGTCGTTTTATGATTTATAACTAACGAACACCCTAGAGTAGACCGCATAGATATCAAGTCGGGGTCTCTCAGCCTCTAGGTGGACGACGGAAGGGAAATTTCGTCCCCCTCTGTCCCCATCGGCTCGAGTCCCTTAAAAATTGAAGTTTAATGAAGCATATACTTCCAGTAGGGGGCCGAGAGAACCCGACTCCTGATATCTATGTTGTCTACTCTAGGGTGTTCGTTAGTTTTAAATCATTAATTAATTTATATATATATATATATATATATATATATATATATATATATATATATATATATATATATATATATATATATATATATATATATATATATTTGCTGTTACTAGTATCTCCTGTACCGATTTATTCAAAGCCACTTATATTGATATGTGACGAGTAAACCATGGTCCTCTAAATAATTTAGTATTGGAATGGTTGGTAATGATTTTTTATTTTAGGTAAAGAAAAATTAAAAATTTGATTTGCTATAAAATGAACTTACTTTTTTCTTTTTTGAGCTTCAAATTGATTTATTTTTAAATTCATTTTATTTAATTTTTTAGTTTATTTCGACGTAAATATTTATTATTTGTGTCCACAATGAGTGTTATATATATATATATATATATATATATATATATATATATATATATATATATATATATATATATATATATATATATATATATATATATATATATTATATATATATATATATATATATATATATATATGAATATATATATATATATATATATATATATATATATATATATATATATATATATATATATATATATATATATATATATATATATATATATATATATATATATATATATATTGCTATATTTATATAAATAATACCATATATATATAGAATAACACCTATATATATATATATATATATATATATATATATATATATATATATATATATACTTCATTCGCGAGGGAATATTGCGCCTGCGGGCGCACGCGGCGGGCGAGTACGCGGAAATATTGCGCAGCTGACAGTATGTAACTAGAGAACGGCAGCTCCTACAGTAAAACAAATTATATATTTGGAATCAGCGGAAAATTTTAAGGATGGGTTTTAACTTTTTTTTTTTTTTTTTTTTTTTTTTTTTTGGCTTATTCGTCGAAAATATTTAAAAAAAAATTTTTATCTTCCCCATTTAGGGGGCTCGAGCCGACGGGGGACAGATGGGGGGACGAAGTCCCCCCCTCGTCCACCGGGAGCCCGAGGGA
>JABUQX010031039.1:35000-40632 GCA_015478945.1 Trachelipus rathkii | reverse complement strand
ATATATATATATATATATATATATATATATTATATATATATATATATATCTACACTTGTCACAACCACTCATGGGGAGAGCCCTATTCAAGGAGGCGGTGTTGCACGCCTCAAAAGTCAACAGCTAACGTAAATTACGCAGATGAGCACAGACGCAGGATTTGAAATGGGGGAGATTAAAATTCAGCAGGAAACACAGAAGATGGAAGGAGAATTCCACAGAACAGATGTGGCAGGAAAGAAGGAAGCACCGCAGCGAACTAGCCTGGAGTTACTGATATTAACACAAAACTTATGTGCAGACACAGCACCCCTAGTGCTACGATTGCGACATAAAGGTGGTGGTGGTACGCAAGTGATAAGATCCCTCGAGCTCCTGCCACTGCGGTACCTATAGGAAAGAGATAAAGCACCAACATCGATCCGCAGAGATAGAGGGTCAAGTGAACTGGAAAGTACAGAACAGTTCACAAGCCTTTTGGCCTTTGACTCGACCCTGTCCAGAAGCCCGGTGAAACCAGAGCCCCTCCAGATATGAGAGCAGTACTCCATACAAGGGCGGATGAGGCCCTTTTATAGCTAGAGTAACTAAGAAGAGGAAAAAAATTTCTCGCAGTCTAAACAGAACTCCCAGTTTCTTTGAGGCCACCCTAGCAACCGTTGTGATGTAAGGTTTCCAAAACATTGTTTTGTTTATGTTAAGGCCAAGGATGTTTATATTGTTAACAGGAGAAACAAGAGAACCGTCTAAAGAGATAGGAAAGTTGGAAGGTGTCTTAGAGAGGGAGATTTGCAGAAGTTGAGTTTTTAAAGAATTGAATTACACAAAGTTCAGATGACCCCACCCGGAAATTCTATCCAGATCAGCGAGAATAGAATCGGAAAGATTAAGACGAGAGGCAATTCTAGAAGTAAAAGAGGGAGCAAGAATTGAAATGAATTGAAGAAGAAGGGTGATGGCTGGCATATTGAGTGATAGAGTTAGGTGTGTCAGGTGACTAGATCCATTTAATGAAAAGTAACAAATAAAAGTAGGAGATAAGACAGAAACCCTGAGGAACACCACTATTGACAGAAGAAGAAGAAGTCGCCCAATCAACATCAGCCGATATTGAGCAATTTTAAAGAAAACTAGACATAAGTAAGCAAAGAGAAGGAGGAAACCCAAAGGAGGAGAGCTTGGAGAGCAGTGACGCTTGCAATACACGGTCAAATGATTTGGAAATGTCAATCGCCACCAAGCAAGTCTCCCCTTAGTTTCTAAGAGCGCAAAATCATAAATCATTGAGATAGGAAAGTATATCGCCAGTAGACCTCGAGCGCCGAAAGCCATAGTGGCGATTGGAAAGAAGTGAATGAGATTCCAGATGATCTAAGAAATGAGAGTTGAGAAGGATTTCAAAGATCTTAGATAGAATCAAGTAAGAGCTATAGGGCGATAGTTAGAAGGATCAGAGCGGCTTCCTTTTTTCGGAATAAGGTTGGACATGTGCGTGCTTCCAACACTGAGGGAAAGTGTTAGTATTGAGACTTACGTTTCATTGAGACACTCAATCAGAAGACGCTCAGAAGAAATAGAAGACTCACTCGAAGATATTCTCTCCCGAGCTCCCCCAAACATCAAATTACAAGAAAACGGAGCTTTCCGCAAGGGAGTCAAATTCAAGGAAAGTCAGTGATATTCTCATAACACCTTTTGAAGAAAAAGGTGTATCTCAACTCTCGGGCAACTTTTATTACCTTTATGTTGAATAAATACGTCTTTTAGATAATGGATTTTTAAATTCCCATTATTATTTTATATATGGCCTTGCTCTAAAAAGAAGCCACCAACTTAACAAACTTTGCCCTTTATAATTGGTGAACCCGGAGTGAAACACTCAGTACCTTCAGAGACAATTCGCAGCACCAGAGAAAAACACCCAGAACTTCAATCAGCACATTCTGATAACCAAAGGAAAACGATCAAAATGAAGAAAAAGAAAAAAACAATAAAAGTACCAAAACTTCCAAATCAAAACACTCCAAAAAGATGACTCAAACGAATCTCTCGATACGGACTTCTTTTCTCATTCTCAATTAATTTTTGATTATGGTCGTAAACTCATTTTGGATTCCACTACGAACCTTCAGGCTCCTTTTTGAATTCTCAATGACTCTGTGCCATCTCCCATTTTTAATACGCTTTCTTCTTAACAAGAAATTTATCACTAAAATAAAGAAACTAGATTTCAGGTAATTTCGACTCTACAAATGTCCCGCAATGTTTCTTTCATACCCGAAGCTTTGAAAAATGTTTACGTACGCGTTGATCGAATCAAGAAAACAATTAGAAACGCCTTATACTTGACCTCCCCTGATCATTGATTCGGATCAATGTTGCCTATTAAGTGTTTATAAAAATTTATCGCTACAATAAAGGAAAAGATTTTAGGCAATCTCCGCCTTTACATATGTCAAGAAACTTTAAAAACATGCACACATGTGTTTATCGAATCAAGAAAACATCAGAAGCTCCTTAAACTGATCTTTCCTTGTTATTCAACTATTCAATCGATATTCAGCGCCAACAGAAGAATGAATTATAGTCGAAATCCAAGACGTGAAGTGACATTCTTTCAAACCAAATTTATGTTAAAAATTTTAAATACATATAATTTCGTAAACATATTGTATTTTTATGCATTCAAATGTTGCATGTATGTTTAATCTAACAGAATATAACCAAATATGCTTGTGTTTGAATGCATCTTTCATTTTTGATAACATTCTTGGTATTTTTATTATTGCAAAAATATTTGTTATGTATGTTTTAGATCTTGGATGTTACCAGATATGATTGTATTTGAATATTCTTTGCATTTTATGCATACTATTTTTGCATTCAAATGTTTGCTATGTGTACTTTTTTCTTCGGACATAATTAGATATCCTTGTATGGTGAATGTACTTTTTACTTTATTATTTATCTATTAATTCTTTTTACGCTCATATGAAATGTTTTGTATGCTTGCGTGCCTTTTACGAATGCCATTCCAAAGTAGCATGCTTTTGGATGATGGTGATTCTTTTATGTATATAACATTATTCGCACTCCGTGTTTAGCGCGGGAAGTAACTGTAGTACCTTCAATTATAACTATTCGCCAAAAATTTTAAATTTTTTTTATGGGGTGGGGTTATGCTAAAATTTTCGAAAGTAAAGTTTTTGCATAAGTGCAAAAAATATTGTATATAAAACACGTTTCATCGAGATACTCAATCAGAAGACACTCGAAGATACTTTCTCCCGAGCTCCTCTAAACATCAAATTACAGGAAAACGCAGCTTTCCGCAGGGGAGTCAAATTTAAGGAAAGGAAGTGACATTCTCACAACAACTTGCGAAGAAGTGTATCTCAATGAACTTGTTTACAGATTACAGGAAACATTTGCTTTCATCTTTAAAGAAATAAAGTATTGCAAACTTTGTTTGCACTTTACTAAAGAAAAATAAGTGCCTCAGGACTTTGTGTCTTATTTCATAAAAAGATAAGTGTGAAACCTAGTGTTTGACTATACTAAACAGATAAGTAAATCCAGTGGCCTATCTCGTCATTGTCGTAGTTGCTAACTACAAAACTTTTAAACTCTCATCATTTACTTATATAGGGGGACTTCAGAAGAGACCACCTACATCACTCAAAATCCCTTCCCTATATATATATATATATATATATATATATATATATATATATAGTATATATAGTATATTATATAATATAATATATAATAACTATATTAATAAATATACTATATATATATATATATATATATATAATTTTTTAAATATAATTTTATTATTAATATAAACAGTATATATATATATCATATATATTATATATAATTATATATAGTATTAAATATATATATTATATAAATAAAATATACTATATATATATATATATATATATATATATATATATATATATATATATATATATATATATATATATATATATATATATATACTATATAATATATATATATATACTATAAATATATATATATACATATTATATATATAATATATATAGGGAAAGAGTGTATTTCCAAATTACAAACCAGCAAAAATTTCTTTCATTTTCCATTGCTCATAGCTCAAAAACTCAATAGTACAGGGAAAAGAAACATTGCTGGAATGCTGTCCAATTTTATTGCGGGAAAAATGTTAAAAAAAAAAAAAAAAAAAAAAAAAAAAATCTTAAAAAACTACAATAGCTACAGCGAAAAGGAATACATTTTTGGAATCCTGGTAAAATTGTAGATAGGAAAATGTAAAAAAAAATAAAAAAAATAAAAAAAATTAAAAAAATTATTGTTAATAATTATAGTAATATGATTAGAGAACCTTTTTAGAGACCTTTTATTGACTCGTTAAAATAAATAGACTTTACTATTAAATTTTGTTTTATTTTTTTTATTTACCTTTACAAATACCCCAAGGCTATACCGCACCGATGGCCAGGAGTCGGGGTCTCTCGGCCTTCCGGGGAACTACGGGTAGGACTAATTCCCCCCCTCCGGGGAGGGTCTCCGGAACCCCCGCTCTTTGGTATTTGGATGTCGCGGGGGTTCCTCCGCCCCTCCCTTACGGGGTATGGAAAACGTCCCCCCCTGTGTTCCCCGTCGGCTCGAGCCCCCCTACATTGCCGTGTAATACCTTTACAAATAATATATATATATATAAAAACTACATATATATATAATATACAAATATATATATATATATATATATATATATATATATATATATATATATATATATATATATATACTAATATAACCTATAATATATATAATATATAGAAATATATATATATAATATATATATATATATATATATATAGTTATATTATAATATATAATATAATTATATATATATATATATATATAACTACCTACCCAACAAATAATATATATATTATGTCCCCTGCTCCTAAAAAAAAAATAGCCATATTTATTTATTTATTTATTATTTTTTTTTACAATTTTCTAACTTAAAATTTTACAAGGATTCCAAAAATGTATTTCTTTTCGCTGTAGCTATTGTAGTTTTTGAGATTTTTTTTTTTTTTTTTTTTTTTTTTTTTTTTTGTTTTTTTTTTTTTTCTTACATATTCCGCACTAAAAATTGGACCAGCATTCCAGCAATTGTATTCCATTTCCCTGTAAGCTATATTGTAGTTGTTTGAGTATATACAACCTCTGATCTTGAAACAAATAAATTTTGCTGTTAATGAAATAATATAGCCATTATATATTATAACTATCATATACACTATATATATATATATATATATATATATATATATAACTATATATATAGTATATATATATTATATACACCTTTATTCCGATATATATATATATATACTTTGATATAACCGTAATACTATAAATATAAAATATATAACTATATATATATAATATAATATATATACTATATAATGTGGCCAAGAGTTTTATATCTAATTTTCTTTGAAACGCAAACCAGTAAAATTTGGAATTGTCCCTGATCTTACTTATCGGTTATCTATCGGTTATCAAAAACCATTGCTAATATTTTACTTTAAAAAATGTATTCTCTATACCT
>JABUQX010031039.1:25000-30000 GCA_015478945.1 Trachelipus rathkii | reverse complement strand
GTATCGCCAAGATGATGATATGATGATGCTTCTTCTGAATGAGTTTTTACTTGCTCCGCCATTTCTATCTTTTCATCATCTTTAATCATTAATCCTTCTTTGCGCTTTCTAGCTTCTTCCTCTAACTCTCTATCAAGTTCATCTTTCTCTTCTTTCGTTTTTTTCCAGATAAACTACATTCGCTTCTTTATTGGCGGGCATTACGCTCTCCAGTTTACTTTTCACTAGCTCTAAATCACTCAACCTTTTCGATCGTTTGGATTCCGTTCCCCCTGAACTTTCTTTGAGAGGTTCAGAACTTTCCGATTAAATCTTCCTTTTCTTTTCACGCAAGATAGTTGTTTCCCTTTCACTTCTTCTTTCAGATAGTTGTTCAAGGATCCATTCCTTTTTAACTTTTCCAAGATTCAAATTTCTTTCCTCCTTCGACTCGCCTAAAGGCTTATCTTTAGGTTCCTCCACAGATTCATAATCATTTTCAGTTCATTTTTCAATTTTAGTATCGTTAGCGAAATTAGTCACTGAATCCTCAGCTGGTGTATCCATTTCTGCAGATTCCTCTACTGATTCCTTACTTATTGAAGCTTCTTCTAATGAGCCAGTATTATGACTTGGAGAATATGCATGACTAAGATTTTGAATCTTTTCCAAAACTAATTTCAAAACGACAAATATAACCTTCCGACTCAAGATGTCTTCGCTTTCAAATCAACCTCTTCAAATGATCTTTTACATAAGATTTGGTAGTGAAGTTTCTCCCGTTCTAATTTCTTTATAACGGACTTGAGGTACTGAATTATTTTTTCCATGTCACTTAATGATCTACACCTGTTTAGCGTCTCACCCTCCCTTTGGAGCTCTATAAATCTTTCTTGGGTGACCTCATCATTATTCGGCTGTTGAGTACCTCCAAGTGTAGCGGATTCTTCATTACGTAGATTGATTGTTACGCTCGCACACGACGTTATCATACGTCCGTCAGGATCCTAAGCATTCCTCGCGCCTGTAATATTCCCTATTATTAGGTCATAAATAGCGTCATCAAAAGCCAACGCTTCATCCCATCCGACGTAATAAGGTGTGTCGAGGTCGATTATTGCTACTGGCACATCCCTAACCGTGTTGTCGATTAGAAGCATCTGTTTTCTTTTCCCAATCAATTGGTTAGTCGAAACGTATTTTCTTTAAACAATGACACCGTCACATCCCGTGTCCATTAATACATTTCCGATAATCCCGTTGATATTTCCATTTACTAAAGGCATCGTTTCGTTTTGGACCTTTGCCCAAGCGCTCTTACTTTTTACACACGCGCTCCTGATGAGAGGTATCGTTCTACCGCAGGCTAAGGCGATTCTATTATCTTCGCTCGCATACTTCATGACGTCTTCGTTGTCATCAGATTCCTTATTTTCAGGCGTTGATATGGCATCAGGGGTACAATCTATATTTCGCTGCGTATTTTTATGATTATCTCTTATTACGGTGGCGGTCACTCTTTTCGGGCCCTCTCTCCAGTTATTGCTAATGTAGCTATTATTTTGTTTCCTATATTGGCTATCTCTTCTGTAGAGGAGTAGTTTCTGCAATCAATAGCCTTATGTCCCCTTTTACCATATTTGAAGCATGACGACTGGGACTTTGACTTTTCAAAGTTATGGCTATTTTCATTCACATCTTCCCTCTCTTTCTTTGATGTGTCTTCTTTAATTACTATCGGCGACAAGTTCTTATTATAAGAGAGGAGGTAGTTTTCTGCCTCTTGGGCTATGATATCTAACTTATCGATTTTTCTCTCTCTCAAAAAAGTCGCTAGTACTTTGGGGCACATGTTTAAGAACTGTTCGGCCACAAGTAAGTTTACAATATCAGTGAAGTCTTTGCTGATTTCGGCCAGCTCCGTCCATTTGATCATGCAATTCTTTAGTCTGTCAATAAACTGGATGGGTCTTTCATCACTATACACTTTTGCGCTCCTAAATTTTACCCTATACCCATCTTCAGTTAAATTATAACATAAGAGTAGAGCGTTCTTCAGTTTGTTATAGTCCTTAGAGTCCTCCTTCGAAATACGGGAATATGTTACGAGGGCTTTCCCTGTCAATAAATCACTGAGGTAGGATGCCTAATTCCTCCTATCCCATTCGTTAATTTCGGTGAATCTTTCAAATCGCTCTAAGTAACAGTCGATTTCTTCTCTGTTATCAGCGAAGGGAGGGAGTTTAGGCACCCTTGCCTTAATATCGTTGTTATTCGTAACATGTGAGTGACTGGTGTTGCTCGCTTGCAGTTCGAGTCTTCCGAGCTCAAGCTCATGCTCTCTCTGGGCCGTCTCTCTAGCGAATTTCATTTCTGCCGCTTCTCTGGCAGCTTCTCTTTCTCTTTCAGCTGCTTCTCTGGCAGCTTCTCTTTCTCTTTCACCTGCTACTCTGGCAGCTTCTCTTTTTGCTGCTTCCCTTTGTGCTGCTTCTTTAGCAGCTTCTCCTTCTTCCTTTATAAATTCTCTGGCTTTTTTTCCCTTTTAAGCCTAATTCATGGGCGATTTTCCCCAATGAGTCGTATTCCATTTTTCAGGAGCAATTTTGGACACAAGCCATAAATTTATTGTCACAAGATGGGAAAACGAATGAATAATGAAACGTGACAATCCCCGGAATTCGTTTAATTCAAATAAATACACAGAGTCTGTTCGTCTAGAGAACGCCTTTGTTCACAAATCGCAATCACAGGAACTTGAGTATATAAAGGTCTTATAATCTTCCTTTTCACAAATAATCTTGAAAATATGCACGCGTCCTTCTACTTAGCCAATATACTTTGACTGTTGGACTGTTAAAAAGTCTCTCAAGTAATCTCTTCGATTGGATTCTCAAGTTTCTGAATATCGATTCTTTCTTTCCATTAACACAATTCTTACTCAATGTTGTACTTGAGGAATGATACGTAATAACCTCTTCCTATGGATGTATATCTTTAGATATTTCAGACTTCCTGTAAGTAGATTCCCCTTTGCCACTTCAGGTGACCTGTTTACCAACTTAATGATTTCTGAAGTCTTCCTTCTTAATAATCCTGATGACTATCCTCTGAACTAGCTCTCGAAACTCCTCTTGCTTCTTTCTTCTTGCATCCGCATACGCGGATGTTAAAATCAAATATCCGCATCCGCATCCGCGGGTGCAAAAAAAAATGACATCTGCTGCATCACTGAATATATATATATATAAATATATATATATATATATATATATATACTATTATTATATATTCATATTAATATTCAAAAAAAAAAACATATAATAAATATAAAATATATATATATATATATTATATATATATATATATATATATGAACATACATATATAAGAAATTGAGAAATCGGATCATGTTTGGTTATAGAAAATTCTGAATATATTCAAATCTAAAAGCTTTAACAAAAAGTATTGCCAGTATAACTTCAAGACAATAACAAATCCTATGAAATGAAAAAAAATCAAGTTTGTAGCACCAATGGGTTTTCACTTTATGAAGGAAAAATTGCGATTTTTTGCCTCAATGAGTTATGGGTTATCCAATTGAGCTGAAACATTGCCAATCTCATTTTTTAGTCAATTAGCAACTTTTATGGGGTTTTTTGGAAAAAATTTGAACATTGATTTTTTGTTATATATTATATATATATATATAATATATATAATATATATATATATATATATATATATATATATATATATATATATATATATATATATATATATATATATATATATATAATATATATTTATATTATATATATAAATATATATATATATATATATATATATATATATATATTTAACAGGTATTTGTAGGGATAGCAATGAATGGTGCAGTGTGTGGGGCGCACGAGGAGAATGTTATAGATCTCGAGACTACATGGAAATTCACTGCAAGGAGAGCTGCAATTTGTGCAATTGAGGAGGTAAAAACAAATAACAAAAATAAGTAATATGAAGTGTGTTAAAGGGGACATCTTTTTCTCTTATCGGTTTTAATTAACATAGGAGTGGAAGTTAATATTTAAAAGTTGGAGTTTACTTGTGACAAGAAGTTAAATTGAACCTTCATATTGAAAATTTAAATTTATTTTCAAAATTCTGTGAGGTTCAATGACTAAATTCTCTCTTTTTATGAAGCTAATATTTCTGAAAGTTTCATGAAACGAATATGATTGTGACGTTCCACAGGAGATTGACAATATTACTACCTAATTACGGTAGAATTTGGTCATTGTTTCTTTTTTAGTTAAAGTTGATTTAATATTAGAAATTCATTTAAGTAGAATTTTCAAGTTAAAAGATGTTTGAATATTTAAAAAAGTTATCTTTTTAGTTTTAATTGCTTATCACCCTATAGTACTTATATGAATTTTCCTAATTTGTTTTATATTATTAATCAGCTCAGGTTTAATTACCTATTTCCAGATTATAAGTATTTCTTTTGATTCTTGAGGTTCAATGACAATATCATCTCTCTATTTTACTGGCCAAAGATTTTTGTCCTTAACAGAGAACTGAAGATTTTTGTGAGGTGGTGCTTGATTTTAAGAACCTTTTGACAAAGTATCTAATGCGTGGCTGCTCTCTAAACTTACATTGGATTTCCTCATTCGCATTGCTCACACACTGCTAATTTTCTCTCAAATTACTCTATAGAGTTAATATTGATGGATCTACTTTACTGATAATATTGACGTTCAGAAAGGTTCTGTTTTAACTCTTCCAATTTTATTTTGTTTATCATTAATATCCACCTACACAATAGCTCTTTTATCCTTATCTATTCTTATGAGATGAAGTAAATATACAATCTTTTCTCATTTCAAATCTACCCAATTTTCGCCTCTATTGTTGCCTGTCAACTTCAGCTTTCAAATAATTTTCTCCCAAATTAAAGATCTTTCAGTGGAAATGTGTAACCTTGAGAAATTTAATAACTTTTAATTCAGCTTCTTTAAATA
>JABUQX010031039.1:0-17500 GCA_015478945.1 Trachelipus rathkii | reverse complement strand
CTGAGTCATGTTTGAACACGAAAAATCGTGAAAATATATAATGTTCTCGCTGAGAATTTTGTAGTATGCTCGCAGTTACAGAGTTGTTTTTTAGTGCGTAAAATGTTGTGTCTGTTTTTTTTGTTAGTCTTTAATATATATATATATATATATATATATATATATATATATATATATATATATATATATATATATATGCTATATATATATATAATATTATTGTATATATATATATTATATATAGTTATATATATATATATATTATTATTATATATATATATTATATTATTATTATTATATACATATATATATTATTATTATATATTATATATTATACATATTATATATATTCGCCCTACATATATTATTATTATTATTATTATTAATGTTATTATTATTACTGTTATGCTTATATATATTATATATATTATTATTATTATTATACATTGTATATTATTATTATGGTTATATTACATATATATATATATATATATATATATATTGTTATTATTATTATATTATTATTATTATTATTATTATATTATTATATATTATTGTTATTATTACTTACATTATATTATATTATAGTAGAGTTATATATATATATGATTATTATTATTATTACATATTATTATTATATATATACATATATATATATTATTATTGTTGCTATATATATATATATGTAAAGTTATATATATATATATATATATATAGCAGTATATATATATATATATATATATATATATATATATATATAAAGAGTTATTATATTGTTGCTATATATATATATACATATTATATATATATATATTTTACAGCGCATTAATGTTAATTTAATTTGTTCAGATATATATTTAAAAAGTATGAGTACCAAACGTGTTTGTATAAATTCTCCGAATGTCTTTTGCTACGTATGTGGAGAATATACTACGAAAAGTCAACGGAAACCAATCACTCAATTGTTTAAAACGGCTTATAAACATTATTTTAAGTGTGCGTTGGGTTAAAGCCATGTGGGCCCCACACACATAACATGCATTAGATTTTATGTTAAATTAACCCAGTGGTTAAAAGGGGTTTGCCCTTCCAAGTGCTAATGTATTGGATGGAGCAAAAGAATCATATACAGGATTGCTACTTTTGCTTAACAAATGTATGTGGCTTCAATTCAAAAACTAAAGCAAACATTGCCTATCCGACAATTAACTCAGCCAGGAGACCAGTCCCCCATAATGATGAGAACTTACCGATTCCTATAGCACCAGCTTCTTGGAAAGAGGTTCCTGACTCAGATGAAGATTTGTTTGACTCTAATGCTGGAGCATCGGGTGCTGCAGATATGCCATATATCCCAGATGAATCAAATGCAACACCACACATGATTACGCAACCGAAACTAAATGATTTAGTACGAGACCTGTATTTGTCAAAACAGCAAGCTGAAATCTTAGGTTCACGCCTGCAGGAGTGGAATTTGTTAGATCAAAAGGTTAATATTAGTATATATAGAAATAGAAACAGGAATTTAGAGAAATTTTTACAAAGAGTAACTTAATATGTTCATGTTCCGATGTTAATGGACTTATGCGTGAGCTTGGTATTCCGTATTTAGATGGTGAATGGCGCTTATTCATAGACACTTCAAAAACTAGCCTAAAAGCCGTCTTATTGCATAACTCAAACACGTTTCCCTCAATTCCGGTTGTGCATGCTGTTGGAATGAAGGAAACCTATGAAAGTATGTCCGAAATATTGAAGGCTATTAAATATTATGACCACACATGGCTTTTCTGTTGTGATCTGAAAGTTGTTGGACTCCTTCTTGGTCTACAGGGAGGATTCACCAAACACTGTTGTTTTTTGTGTTTATGGGACAGCCGGGATACTAAGCAACATTACGTTCGAAAAACATGGAGAGAAAGAGATACATTTACCCCGGCAAAGAGAATGTCAAGTATGAGCCCCTTGTAGATCCTAAGCGAGTTTTTTACCACCATTACATATTAAACTTGGATTGATGAAGAATTTTGTGAAGGCCATGGATAAGGAAGGAGATGGATTTAAATATTTATGTGACGTTTTTTGTGGCTTAAGTAACGCTAAATTGAAAGAGGGCGTTTCGTCGGACCGCAGATTCGACAACTACAACGTGACCACGCTTTTGAGATAAGAAATTAAACCATGATGAACCATCTGCATGGAATTCCTTTAAAGACGTTATTACAGGCTTCCTTAGAAACAAAAGAGGTTGAAGCTTGTGAAAAATACAGCTCCTGGGCTTTGCCACTCACAAGAAATTAGGCTGCAGAATGTCAATAAAAATACATTTCCTTTACATTCTCATCTGACATTCTTTCCACCAAAATCTCGGGGGCAGTAAGCGATGAACAAGGTGAAAGATTCCACCAAGATATACAGCAAATGGAGAAACGTTATCAGGGCAGATGGGATGAAGCAATGATGAGTGATTACTGCTTGTTTCTGAAAAGAGAAGACACTTCAGAACATAAAAGAAAAAGTAGCTATCGAAAGTTCAATGTGGCACAAATTCAGTAAAATTAAGATAAATATATATCATTTTTATGTGGTAATGCACTATACATACATGTTTTATTACTCGTGACATCATAACTCTATAAATTTGACTATAAAATCAATTAATTTTATAGTCAAGTTTAATAATAATAATTTATCTTTGTTACAATATACGCATATTTGGAGGTATTATACCTTAATTTTGGAAGCTTGTAACTCAAAAACTATACGTGAAACAAGAATTCTAAAATCATTTTCAAAATATGCATGAAAAATACGTATAGTTTCACCTAATTTTATTTCAGTTACGAAAAATTTCCCAAAATTTGTTGACCAGTGTTATTAGAGATCATAAGATTACACAAAAAGTCGCGAGTACCAAAAATTGACATTAGAAAATTTCAGAGATGAACTATGAAAATCATTTCAAATGTTGGCAATTTTAATAATTACCTTTATAAGGAAATAAATAAATAAATTAATTAATAACTATCTACCAGTACAGTAATTAGACATGCATTTACGTAATCAACGTGAAATTCTGTCTCATTTGTGTGAATTTCTGAGCCCCACTTGAAATACCAAAGGAAAAGACTATAATTCAGATTTTCACAAAAGTAGGAAATTTGACCTCTCGTTATAGGCCAATGGGATCGAATTAGACTATGAAACTAATACAGAATAAAGAATAGAATTTTGTGATTTTGTTTATGTATAATTTATATCCATACTCCAGGTAATTAAAAAGATATGACAGTTTCCATCGAAACTGTCAAAAGGAGATTCTCAGGAAATCGACCAAGAAATTTTCGTCTGTTCTATGATTTTAAATGTTAATAATTCAAAACAAGAGATACACTAGCATTATGAAGCTAATACAGCAGTTAAGTTATATGATAATTAGTATGTATATAAAGTTTGATATCCAAATCAATAATAACAAAAGAAATGAAGTTTGAAGTCATTAAATAATCATATATATAATAATATATATATATATATATATATATTGTCATGTCATGTATCACTATCCAAAACTTACTTGTAAATCTCAGCAAACTTTCCACGGCCAGGCCCCCAGGATAGAGATATCCAACACAGACGGTTTAGTTTCTGGATAATGGCGGTGACTTGTTAACCAACGTTAGAAAGATTCTACTATATGTGACTCTCAATGAATGCCTCAACCTTTCTCAATGAGAAATTACTATCATCAACTGTTAGTTTAATCAAGAGAGCACCAAAATGAAACTCCGAGTTCGTTATTATTAGAGTAGTCCAAGATAGTACTGTTAATTACCATAAATTACCTGTTTGACGTCTGACACTTGAAGATGAAATATTGAACCAAAAATAATACTACTATATTAAATAGAAAAATAATGCAAAATGTGTATAAGTAACACGCCGGGATATATTAAAAATATTTTAATAAAAAATAAATAAAAATAAAATAAAATATATACTTCATGTACTATATACCAATAAGAAAAATTATTTATCTTTATATGTAAAAGAGAGGGCCAATATATATACATATATTACATATACATATATTACTATATATTGAGTTATATATACATATATATTATTATTATTACATATATTATTATTATATTATTATTATTATATTATTATTATTATTACATATTATATATTATAATTATTATACATATTATTATTATTGTGATATTTCAATGTTCCTTATTACATATGGATTTAACACTAAGATATTATATTATTATTATATTATATTATTTATTATTATTATTATTATTATTATTATTATTGTTATTATTATTATTATTATTATTATATTATTACAGCTAGAGTTATTATTATTATTAGTTATTATTATTAATATATATATATATTATATATTATTATTATTATATAGTGGTAATAAATATAAATTAGTGTCTACTTTGTGAGCAAGTCCCTATACAGATAAATGATGGTAATTCTTAAAGATCCATATTTGAATGAGGTTTTATTCAACATAAGTAAATATATTCAATGAAAGTAAAGTAACAAAAGTCCCTCTGTTGAGATACTCTTTCTTCGTTTTCGTTAGCGAATTGGTAGTCACGGATCCTTCCAGCGCGCTTCAAATACACTTGCCCGCCTCTTTTTGTGAAAATTTGAAATTGAAATGGCGTGGAGTCGCAGCCTTCCTGATATTTACCTCTCTGCCGAAAAAGCTACGCTTTAAGTTTGGAGGAGTTCTGAGAGAGATCTGAGTGAGATCTATTTTCCTCGGACTCTTTGCAGATGGATGAATTTTAATCTGACTGGAAGAGTAACTTTCAACAAAACAGGTTTATTATATCATTTTATTTCGACTTATGCTAAAATTTTTGCTCGCGCAAATCTTAGCATAAGTTCGAACATAAATTAAAATTTTTGCAAAGTTATAAGAGAAAGTGTTATATATATATATAGAGCATATAGTATATATACATATATATATATATATATATATATATATATATATATATATATATATATATATATATATATATATATATATATATATATAGTATATATATTTATATTGAGAAAATAAATAATATTAAATAAAATTTTAAATATAGAAATAATAAAAATTTATATTATATATACGATCTGATTTAAGAAAACAGGCAAAGAAATATAATATTACTAAACAAAAATTATAAAAATTCAAAAATGAATGTTTATTTAGTAAATTCGTGTACAAAACCAGACATCTGATCGCTTAGAGCGCGTTGTTTTCTATTCAAAAGGCAACATTGAGGACCTTGCATAAGGATAGAACTATTATAAATACCATTTAATAAATTTAAGCATAAATTTATTAAATACTTTATTAAAATATAAATATTAATTTAAGAAAAATATATTATTAAATAAATTATTAAAAATTACTGCAACTGCGCGAAAAATATTATAAACAATAACTTTTACCTGGGATCAATCTTTGAAGACAGGAAACCAAAATGCATGAAAAGTAGTCTGCAACTTACACCAAAATGCGATTCCAGAAACACATTAAAATAAATAATGATCACCTTTTAAACTAATAAAAATAACGTATTATTTATAATGAACAAATAATGCACCACATTGAAAATATATTACCCACGTGAAGGCGTTACACTTTAAAAAATAAATTAATATTTACACACAAAATCGATTAAAACACCTTGACATTTCAGCATTGCAAAAATATCCAACAGACAGACGCTATTAACAGGTGCACTAAGCACTGGTTACCACGTACCAATTAACACACCAGACCTCATGGAACGAATATCAAAAATAAGGTCAAGACTGAGCTCTGCATCACTTCTAATACGGCGACATTCAAACCAGGTTACATTCAACATCCAATGGGATAACAATCAAAACAGGAGAAGGAAAGATGTATACACAATCGTACTAAAACCAGGTAAAATCATCTACCTACAATTAGAACACAAGGCGGGGTTTGCAACAGAAGACATTCTCAACGAAAAATAAAAAAAATAATATTTCTCAAGAAAATTGACCAAAAAGTAAACCTGCATTGAGAAATTGGACTTCCACAGCTGTGTCATATATGGCCAAACTTCTCGTTCTTTCTTACGCCTCAAAGACCCGGTCCAAAATGAAGGTCTCCATATTTATATATATATATATATATGTTATTAATATATTAAGTATATTGCAGGTATATCTATAGTGTTCAATCGCTATATATATATATATTATATTAATATTGTACATTCCTTAATAATAATAATATAGTAAATAACTATAACACAACAATAACAATAATAATAATAATAATAATAATAATAATAATAATAATAATAATAATAATAATAATAATAATAATAATAATAATAATAATAATAATAATAATAATAAAGCAATTCCAGATTATTTTAAAAACTTTGAAATATTTTTAGAACATTGAACTTTTATTATATAGAAAAATAAACTAATATTTAAACATGTTATATATATATATTGCTGTTTATTGTATAGATATATATATATATTATATATATATATATATATATATATATATATATATATATATATTATTTATTTATTTGTTTATATATATATATATATATATATCTATTATTATAATAGACTTATATATTAATATTATATATATATATATATATATATACTGTACTGATGGGCAGGCTATTTATATACACCATGCTATTTTAAGGGAGGAAGACAAACATTGCAATGGGGAAAAATGACTAATGCAGCAAACGATTCTATATAGCATGTTGTATACATTACAAAGATAAAGACTGTAATCCAAATATTAATATGAAAAATAGTTATATAGAAGAAGAAGAAGAAAAAGATATATTATATATATATATATATATATATATATATATATATATATATTATTATTATATATATATATATATATATATATATATATATATATATATATATATATTATATATATATATATATATATATATATGAAACACATGGAACTGTGCCCAGGTAATTGATACAAACATTTAGTATGAAGCTTTTTATATAAAATAATCAACATTTTTATTATTATTTTATATATATATATATATATATCGTCTTGTGTGCAATTATACAAACATTTACAGAAGGAATGGCTGCTGTTTATATTATATATATATATATATTATATATATATACGTATATATATAAAGAATATATATATATATATATATATTATGTTATTATTATTATATATACATATATATATATTATTACATATATATATATATATATACATATACAATATATATATATATATATATGTTATATATTATTATAATATATTATAGTTATTATTGTTATTACATATTATATATATATATATATTATGAGTTAAAGAAAGATGTTATTATTATTATTATTATTATTATTATATTATTATTATTATTATTATTATTATACATATATTATTACATATTATTATTATTATTATTGGTTATTATATTATTTGAAGCACTACACCCACATATACATATTCTATTTTTATTTTTAATATAATAGTATTATTAATATATTATATATATATTATATTATATATATTATATATTATTATTACTAAGGCATATTAATACTAAAATCATTGATACCACTCCATACATAATATTATTTTGGCTGGATGCTTCCGCGCCAACTGTACGTCTGCCGAGGCTTTTTATTATATTACATATATACATACATATTATTATATATATATATATATATATATATATATATATATATATAGTATATAGAGAGTATATATATATATATATATATATATATATATATATATATATATATATATATATATATATAATATGAAGTGTGTATGATTTGAAAATGGTGGTTTTATAGTGATATTTTAATTTTTGGGGCATCAGTCCCTGAAAATATAACTCCAATATAAATTTAAAGCCAATTAAATGTATATATTCTTCTCATGGTGGATAGAGATATTTGAAGACGAATATTTGGTCAAGTACAAAAGAAATGAAACCAAGAACAACCGTTTGACTCATAAAATTTAGGTTGGAATAAAATGCTCGAAGAAGAAATTTTTTTACTTATTTTCATAAATGTTCTCATAACGGATTAACAAATCTCAGAAGCGATTAAATAACATATATATATATATATATATATATATTATATATATATATATATATAAAGATATTATTATTATTATTATTAATATTATATTATTATTATTATTATGATATATATATATTATTTATTGGATATTATTATTATATATTATATATATTATTATTACATATTATATATTATTATATTATATTATATATTATTATATATATATTATTATATTATTATATATATTTATATTATATATATTATTGAGCATATAGTTATATATATATTATTATATACATATATATATATACGTTATTATTATTATTATTATTATTATTATTATTATATATATATTATTATATATATATATATATATATATATATATATATACCGCTAAACGACGAAACAAATATTAATTTTTTTTGGAGCATTATAGTATATAAATAAATATATATATATATATATATTATATATATATATATATAGTTATATATATATATATATATATATATATATATATATATATATATATATATATATATATATATATATATATATATATATATAAATATAAATATAATAGTTTTCAATGCCATTTAGAGAGAGAGAGAGAGAGAGAGGAGAGAGAGAGAAGGCTAAAACAGGAAAGCAACGCATAACCCTAAATACATTCACTGGTTTTCTGCGCATAAAATACATATTAAAAAGGGTGTCATAGTTACTTTAGCACTACGTGCGTACCGAATATGCAGCGAACAAACAATTGAAATAGAAATTAAAAACATAAAAGACACGTTCATCAAATTAAACTACCCAAAAAATATCATTCACCAAAGCCTAAATAAAGCGAAAAAAATCTTTGCCGAAAAGGAAAATAATACAAACCCAACTACGATACTTTTAATAAACATAAATATACCCTAACAATCAATACAGATATAAATTACAAAACACAAAATCTAAACATAATAACAAAATACAATACCCTTAATAAATTATTAAAACCCAAAATCAACAGTAATAGTAACGCAGCAATTTACGCAATTCCATGTAAATCATGTAATCATAAATATATAGGTGAAACGATAGATTTTAGCAGAAGGATATATCAACACAAATACGATATACGCACTTATAATAGTAACTCTCCCTTAGTAATGCACCAAATTAACAATGGCCATCCCATCAATATCGAAAATAACCAGAAAATACAAACAATAAACAATCACAAATATAGAAAATTTTACGAAGCTTATATAATAAAAAATACAGAAAACTTCAACCGAGACAGAGGTAATTATGTTATAGATGAAACAATTAACGAAAGCCTAAAACTATCAAACTCATGCAGAAGAATCTTACAAAAATTGGAACGACATGGCAACGCAGAATATCAGAACCAACCGCTACAAAGTTAATAATATCCGCAGTTTACAACAACTACATTCTCTCTTTGGAAATCCCTGAAAGATGTGGAGGAGAATATATAAATATAATCTGTCATTTTTTAATAAAAAGTTATAAATTAAATCTTCATTTTTTAATAAAAAGCGAAATTAAATGGTACTTTGTTATCGCGAAGTGAACAAAATAGGGTTAAGTATATATGATATAGAGAGAGGGAGAGATATATATATATATTATTACATTATTATTATTATTATTATTATTACATATTATTATTATTATTATTATTATTATTATATTACATATATTATTATTACATAAACATATTATTATTATGTTATGTATTATTATTATTATATTGTTATATATATATATATTATATATATATATATACATATATTATTATTATTATTATTATTATGTTATATATTATATATTATTATTATATATTATTATTATATTATATATATATATATATTATTATTATTATTATTTCATATATTATTATATATATAATTATATATATATATATATACATATATTATATATATTATTATTATATATATATATTATTATATTATTATTATTATTATATTATTATTACATATATAAAGTATATTATTATGTATTATTATTACATATTATTATTATATTATTATTATTACATATATATATATTATTATTATTATACATACATGCTATTATTATTATATTATTATATAGTTATACATATGTTATTACATATATGATAGTTGAAGATATTATTACATACATAAATATATATTATATTGCTATATTATTATTATTATTATTATTATTATTATTATTATTATTATATATATATATATTATATATATTATACATTATTGTTATTACATATATATATATATATTATTATTATTATTATTATATATATATATATGCTATTATATTATTATATATATATATATATATATTATTATTATATTATATAAAGAGAAAGATATATATATATTATTATTATTATATTATATTATTATATTATACTATATATATATATTATTATTATTATTACATACATAATATACATATACATTATATATATTATATATTATTATATAATGTTTTTTATTATTACTTACATACATTACATACATACATACACATATGCATACACACATGTTGAGCTACATATATTTTATATGTGATATACAAGATATTATATATAGAAAGCATATATATTATTATTATTATTATTAATACATATATGTTATATTATTGATATTATATATTATATATATATATATATATTATATTATATATATATACATATATTATATATTATTATTATATATTATTATTATATATATATATATATATATAGATATATATTATATTATTATTATTACATATATTATATTATTATATATATATATTATTATATTATTATATATATATATTATTATTATATATTATATATATATTATATTATATATATATATATATTTCATATATATTATATATGTATATTATATTATTATTATTATGTATAGATATATATATATATGTTGGTTATGTATATATATATATACAATATACATATATAGCATGACAGATATTATATATATGGTTATTGCATATGCATATGTAAAAAGGATGTATATATATGTATATATATTGTTATTATTATTATTATTATTGTTATGTTATTATTATATATGATATTTATATTATATATATGTTATATATATATACATATTATTATACATATATACATATATATATATATATGTTAAGTTATTATTATTACATATATATATGTTATTATATTTATATATTATATATATATATATATATATATCTTTACTACTTTCACCTAGTTCATTAGCCAAGATTATGAGCTCCGCAGAAAGAAAAGACAAATTGCATTATTTTAGAATAATTTACATTTGCGAAATTAATTAGGCTAAATTTAATTTGTTCCATTTGAAAATATTTTTCAAATTGAAATATATATTTAATTAAAATAAAAATATTTTATGGGAAAGGAAGATCAAAAGATAACTTCACTCATCTATATCCAGGATACAAATCTTGGAGATTATAAATGGAAGATAAATAGTTCCTACGCGTCGATGGTAGTATAACTCACCCATCGTTTGACGCAGACCATCATCTGTAAATCTTTAGACCAATCTCTCGTCTAGAAGATATCAATTGAGGACTTTATTGTGATAACAACATCCTTTATATTTGATTGAGAAGAATCTTTTCTTATTAGATCTCAAAAACAAGAGGAGCTTCGAGAGCTAGTTCAGAGGATAGTCATCAGGATTATTAAGAAGGAAGACTTCAGAAATCATTAAGTTGGTAAACAGGTCACCTGAAGTGACAAAAGGGGAATCTACTTAAGAAGTCTGAAACTATCTAAAGAATACATCCATAGGAAGAGGTTATTACGTATCATTCCTCAAGTACAACATTGAGTACGAATTGTGTTAATGGAAAGAAAGAATCAATATTCAGAAGCTTGAGAAGTCAACCGAAGAGATTACTTGAGAGACTTTTTAACAGTCCAACAGTCAAAGTATATTGGCTAAGTAGAAGGACGCGTGCATATTTTCAAGATTATTTGTGAAAAGGAAGATTATAAGACCTTTATATACTCAAGTTCCTGTGATTGCGATTTGTGAACAAAGGCGTTCTCTAGACGAACAGACTCTGTGTATTTATTTGAATTAAACGAATTCCGGGGATTGTCACGTTTCATTATTCATTCGTTTTCCCATCTTGTGACAATAAATTTATGGCTTGTGTCCGAAATTGCTCCTGAAAAATGGATTACGACTCATTGGGGAAAATCGCCCAAGAATTAGGCTTAAAAGGGAAAAAAGCCAGAGAATTTATAAAGGAAGAAAGAGAAGCTGCTAAAGAAGCAGCACAAAGGGAAGCAGCAAAAAGAGAAGCTGCCAGAGAAGCAGGTGAAAGAGAAAGAGAAGCTGCCAGAGAAGCAGCTGAAAGAGAAATAGAAGCTGCCAGAGAAGCAGCTGAAAGAGAAAGAGAAGCTGCCAAAGAAGAAGCAGAAAGGGAATTCGCTAGAAAAACGGCCCAGAGAGAGCATGAGTTTGAGCTCAGAAGACTCGAACTGCAAGCGAGCAACACCAGTCACTCACATGTTACGAATAACAACGATATTAAGGCAAGGGTGCCTAAACTCCCTCCCTTCGCTGATAACAGAGAAGAAATCGACTGTTACTTAGAGCGATTTGAAAGATTCACCGAAATTAACGAATGGGATAGGAGGAATTAGGAATCCCACCTCAGTGCTTTATTGACAGGGAAAGCCCTCGTAACATATTCCCTTATTTCGAAGGATGACTCTAAGGACTATAACAAACTGAAGAACGCTCTACTCTTATGTTATAATTTAACTGAAGATGGATATAGGGTAAAATTTAGGAGCGCAAAAGCGTATAGTGATGAAAGACCCATCCAGTTTATTGACAGACTAAAGAATTGCATGATCAAATGGACGGAGCTTGCCGAAATCAGCAAAAATTTCACTGATATCGTAAGCTTATTTGTGAACGAACAGTTCTTAAATCATAGCCCAAGAGGCAGAAAACAACCTCCTCTCTTATAATAAGAACTTGTCGCCGATAGTAATTAAAGAAGACACATCAAAGAAAGAGAGGGAAGATGTGAATGAAAATAGCCATAACTTTGAAAAGTCAAAGTCCCAGTCGTCATGCTTCAAATATGGTAAAAGGGGACATAAGGCTATTGATTGCAGAAACTACTCCTCTACAGAAGAGATAGCCAATATAGGAAACAAAATAATAGCTACATTAGCAATAACTGGAGAGAGGGCCCGAAAAGAGCGGCCGCCGCCGTAATAAGAGATAACCATAAAAACACGCAGCGAAATATAGATTGTACCCCTGATGCCATATCAACGCCTGAAAATAAGGAATCTGATGACAACGAAGACGTCATGAAGTATGCGAGCGAAGATAATAGAATCGCCTTAGCCTGCGGTAGAACGATACCTCTCATCAGGAGCGCGTGTGTAAAAAGTAAGAGCGCTTGGGCAAAGGTCCAAAATGAAACGATGCCTTTAGTAAATGGAAATATCAACGGGATTGTCGGAAATGTATTAATGGACACGGGATGTGACGGTGTCATTGTTAAAAGAAAATACGTTTCGACTAACCAATTGATTGGGAAAAGAAAACAGATGCTTCTAATCGACAACACGGTTAGGGATGTGCCAGTAGCAATAATCGACGTCGACACACCTTATTACGTCGGACGGGATGAAGCGTTGGCTTTTGATGACGCTATTTATGACCTAATAATAGGGAATATTACAGGCGCGAGGAATGCTGAGGATCCTGACGGACGTATGATAACGTCGTGTGCGAGCGTAACAATCAATCTACGTAATGAAGAATCCGCTACACTTGGAGGTACTCAACAGCCGAATAATGATGAGGTCACCCAAGAAAGATTTATAGAGCTCCAAAGGGAGGGTGAGACGCTAAACAGGTGTAGATCATTAAGTGACATGGAAAATGAAATTCAGTACCTGAAATCCGTTATAAAGAAATCAGAACGGAAAAACTTCACTACCAAAGCTTATGTTAAAGATCATTTGAAGACGTTGATTTGAATAGAGAAGACATCTTGAGTCGGAAGGTTATATTTGTCGTTATGAAATTAGTTTTGGAAAAGATTCAAAATCTTAGTCATGCATATTCTCCAAGTCATAATACTGGCTCATTAGAAGAAGCTTCAATAAGTAAGGAATCAGTAGAGGAATCTGCAGAAATGGATACACCAGCTGAGGATTCAATGACTAATTTCGCCAACGATACTAAAATTGAAAAATGAACTGAAAATGATTATGAATCTGTGGAGGAACCTAAAGATAAGCCTTTAGGCGAGTCGAAGGAGGAAAGAAATTTAAATCTTGGAAAAGTTAAAAAGGAATGGATCCTTGAACAACTATCTGAAAGAAGAAGTGAAAGGGAAACAACTATCTTGCGTGAAAAGAAAAGGGAGATTTAATCGGAAAGTTCTGAACCTCTCAAAGAAAGTTCAGGGGGAATGGAATCCAAACGATCGAAAAGGTTGAGTGATTTAAAGCTAGTGAAAAGTAAACTGGAGAGCGTAATGCCCGCCAATGAAGAAGCGAATGTACTTTATAAGGAAGAAACGAAAGAAGAGAAAGATGAACTTGATAGAGAGTTAGAGGAAGAAGCTAGAAAGCGCAAAGAAGGATTAATGATTAAAGATGATGAAAAGATAGAAATGGCGGAGCAAGTAAAAACTCATTCAGAAGAAGCATCATCATATCATCATCTTGGCGATACTATTTCGTCGGATGGTAGCCCTTTGATTCCAGTTGAGAAACGTAGAAAATTAATGTTTAGGGTTAAAGGAAAAGCCCGGTTTTCCTTCTGAATAGGGGCGTGTGTTACATTAATTGAATTATTAGCGCCAAGATTATGAGCTCCGCAGAAAGAAAAGACAAATTGTATTATTTTAGAATATTTTTACTTTTGCGAAATTAATTAGTTTAAAAATAATTTCATTTGAAATTATTTTACAAAATGGGAAATATATTTTTATTAAAATAAAAATATTTTATGGAAAAAAAAGAGTCAAAAGATAACTTCACTCATCTATATCCAGGATACAACTTGAGATTATAAATGGGAGATAAATAATTCCCACGCGTCAGATGGTGGGATGATCACCTATCGTTTGGATGGCAATCATCTGTAAATCTTTAGACCGATCTGTCGTCTGAAGATATCAATTGAGGACTTTATTGTGATACAACCTCCTATATATTTGATTGAGAAGAATCTTTTCTTATTAGATCTCAAAAACAAGAGGAGCTTCGAGAGCTCGTTCAGAGGATAGTCATCAGGATTATTAAGAAGGAAGACTTCAGAAATCATTAAGTTGGTAAACAGGTCACCTGAAGTGGCAAAAGAATCTACTTAAGAAGTCTGAAACTATCTAAAGAATATACCCATAGGAAAGGTTATTACGTATCATTCCTCAAGTACAACATCGAATTATGTTAATGGAAAGAAAGAATCGATATTCAAAAGCTTGAGAAGTCAACCGAAGAGATTACTTGAGAGACTTTTTAACAGTCCAACAGTCAAAGTATATTGGCTAAGTAGAAGGACGCGTGCATATTTTCAAGATTATTTGTGAAAAGAAAGATTATAAGACCTTTATATACTCAAGTTCCTGTGATTGCGATTTGTGAACAAAGGCGTTCTCTAGACGAACAGACTCTGTGTATTTATTTGAATTAAACGAATTCCGGGGATTGTCACGTTTCATTATTCATTCGTTTTCCCATCTTGTGACAATAAATTTATGGCCTGTGTCCGAAATTGCCCCTGAAAAAATGGAGTACGACTCATTGGGGAAAATCGCCCAAGAATTAGTCTTAAAAGGAAAAAAAGCCAGAGAATTTATAATTATTATTATTATTAGTTATTATATATATATATAATATTCTTCTTAACTCATGTATATATATCCTGCCTCTCGACAGTATTGCTCTGTTTGCCTATCGTATTAGTATGCTGGGCGTTAAGGTTACAAGCATATCAGCGGCGCCCTGCAGCCAGCACCTGAGTAGGCAAAATCATCAGTATATATATATATATTAGAGTTATATATATATATATATATATATATATATATATATTATATACATATATATATATATAAACATATATATATATATCATATATATATCAAAGGGGCGGCTCGTGGTCAAAATTTTTGAGTAGGAAAATATATATATATGGTATATATATTAGTTATATATATATATTGTTATTGTTGTTGTTAATATGATGGCGCGGCACACTATTGGCTATATATATATATATATATATGTTCATATATACATCCATTTAATTTCCATAAGCGCGTCGTTATCCGTTCAAAATTGACAATAAATTTTAATTTCATTTTAATTTCAATTTTCGCACCAAAGCATGCGCGAAATTGAAATTAAAATGGAAATTAAAATTTATTTTTTATTTAAACTTTCTTTTCATATACAATACATTTAAATAATTGTAGTAACAAGTTAAACCGTTAAGTAACTTTTATATATATATATATATATATTATAGAGTATATATATTATTATTATATATATATATGAAAGAAAGAGTATATATATATATATATATATATATATATATATATATATATATATATATATATATATATATAATATATATAAATATAAATATATATATATATATATATATATATATATATATATATATTACTAAAGAGCGAGCATATACAGCATAGCATATGCTGCTATGTTATACGCATAGGGCGGTTGTTACATATATTTATGCAACATATGGCTGTTGTTACATATATTTATGCAATATGGGACATTTTGGTTACATATATATATATATATGCTATAGTTATATATATATTATTTATGCATATCAATTATTATTATTGCTATATATATATATATATATAAATATATATATTATTATTATTATTATTATATATATATATATATATATACATATTATTATATATATATATATATACGATATATGTATATATTTCTATATATTAATACGACAAATTTTAAGAGAACAAGGGGGCTCATATATGAATCCCACCCACCATTGGACATGGTTTTTCCTAACATTTCAATTTCAATATGCCTACATCACTCCTCGAAAAAATATTTAGTACTTTAATGAAACTTAAATCAAATATTGATCTAATATTTCCGTATTTATAAACTAACAGCTCAATTTTATTAAATACACACAAAATCAGTAATAAATTAATATAATAAAATGAAGTGGCGCATCGAAAACGCGAAAGCGTCAATGATAAATGCGAAAAACGGCTAAACACCTACCACCAAACTGAACGAAGTACAAC
>JABUQX010031038.1:10000-12500 GCA_015478945.1 Trachelipus rathkii | reverse complement strand
AAATATGTGTTAGTACATGTGCATAACAGTTTCCAAGTAGTGTGGATTTTTGCCCTTTAAAATCTATTTAAAACCAATAAATAACAGGTACTAAATTAACTAAAATAAAGCAATTAAACCTCAAAAAAAACAAAAAAACATTTGGTTTATTTTTTTTAAAAAAAACAATGGTTTTTGTTTTTTTTTAAAAACCATTTTTTTTTCCACCCTATATATATATATATATATATATATATATATATATATATATATATATATATATATATATATATATATATATATATATATATATATATATATAATTATATATATGTGGGTTCCCTTTATTTCTTATAAAAGATACACTTAATAAAATTAAAAATTTAGATATATTATTATAAAACATGGAAAAATCTTTATTTACTGAAGTATTGCTCACTATATTTCGCCAGCATTACGCGTGGCCTCTTCAGGTGAGCTTTATGAAATTAAAAAGTCTTCTACGTTGATGAGAGAGGAACTGGAGCTGCTATTATGAAATCCGGGTGGTTGTCAGTTTTTTATTTTTTGCAGGATTTTTTTTGTAGAATTTTGTGTTTGTCATGATTAAATTTTGTGCTTCATCTATATTTATTTCACCTGTTATTTTATTGTAATTAGAGCTGTTTTTTATGCAATATGATTCTATAATTTTTCTCTTGTTATTATCTGATGCGTACATGATGGGTTGCATATTTTCTATATTTATTTTATGATTGAGTTCTCTTCTATGGCTGGTCAAGGCTGAATTTTGGCTGTCGTCTGTCAGGTCATGTTTATGTTGTTGCTTGCGCATTTTGAAATCTATGGTTTCCCCAATATAAATTTTTGGGCAGTATGACACGGTATTTTATAGATGCAATGTGTGTTGGTGACATTTTTAAATTTATTGGGTTTTAATACTTTTTTCAATGGTAATGTGTTTGATGGGGTGGTAATGATGTTTTTTGGTATTATTTGCTTTAAGTTATTCGAAAGTGGGTAGGGGACAGGGAGGTAAGTGATGTTGTCTTGAACTCTAAGATTGCGTGCGTGATAATATTTTTCTTTTGCTTTTTTTAGGGCCTTTAAAATCATATAATTAGGGCATATATATATATATATATATATATATATTAAATACAGTAGTAGATTTAAGCCGTATTAAAAATCATTGAAAGGTTGTTTTTCATTTAATTTGAACAAAAAAAAAAAAAAGATAATATGAATTTCATAAAACAATAAAGTAATAAGTTTCCTTTTAATTAAATTTGGAAAAATAATAAAAATAAAATTTTGAATTTTAAATATATATATATATATATATATATATATATATATATATATATATATATATATATATATATTATATATATATATATATATATATATATATAATAATATATATATAATAATATATATATATATAACACTTGAAGAGTGCTATTACCCTCGTTACTCTGTTATTATATTAATATCATATAAATTAAAACCACACATTTTGATGACAAAATGGAGAGTTTACGTTTCACGTCCCTTTCGGAATCCTTTTCATATATATATATTATATATATATATTATATTATATATATATAATATATATATATATATATATATATATATATATAAGTATATATATTTTAATATATATATATATATAATAAGGACGTAATTACGCAAAAAAGAACCAAGCAACATAACATCAAAACAGATACCGAGCTTGAAAGTTTAGGTTAAGCATAAAACAGTTGATTGAGGGTTGGTTCAAGCAATTTTAATTCCAATGGTAACATATATGTAGGTTGGTTCTATCAAATGTAGTATGGACTTTTTACAGCACCCTGGTGACACTACTCTAAAATTTCATGTTTGTGCGATGGGATGGTTCTTGTTTGCATAAGTCGCAAGGCAAGAGGATTATGTTCGATCCTTCGTTTCTATTTTAGGTAGTAATTACCTAGAGAAGTTTCAGACAAATTCCAAACTGGCAATCAAAGATAAGGTTTTAAGAATTGAGATGTTTCCAAATCTTTTTGTTAACGATAGATAAGAAAATTTTAGAAAGATCGGAGGTAAAAACAATACGACAAAAGTTTGAGTGTTGAGAGACTTTCCCTTTTATCAACACAGACTAAATGAGCGCAAGCCTCTAGCAGGAATTAGTGGCAAAGGTTTAAGAGAAGGGCTCAGATTTAGTGGAAGGTAAACCGTCAGTTGCGCTGTAGGAAGATACTAGAAGAGGGAATAAAGAACCGAAGTTAGAGTTAACATTATTTTTTTTTTCAAAACGACAGAAATGACGAAAGGTTAGAGGAACCAAAAAGATTATTGCATTTTCGACGGAGAAAAAAATATTTATGTTACGGATAAGAAATTATGCGCGATTCCGGGATGAAATATAAGTTGTGGGAATTTCTGGAGTTTGAAGACAACTTTACATCCTGAAGACGAAAAACAAACAGAGTTAAACCAAGGTTTGTTAGGTTTAGTTGAATGGAAAGAA
>JABUQX010031037.1:50000-54624 GCA_015478945.1 Trachelipus rathkii | reverse complement strand
TTCTTCAGAGCTAAACCGCGGGTATTCGTGATCCGTTCCCGCAAACCTTCTTTCGGTCGAGAAACGCCCGAGTTTTTCCTTTTTCAACAGTTTATCCATTAATAGGAGATGGGTGTCTTGAATGCATTCTTCGACGTCTAGCAAACCCATATCGTGACCAATATTAATTTTTTCTAAATGCTCGATCGCCGCGTGCATATTAATACTCACCAAATCGTTCATTCATCAAGCTGGGGTTTCAGTCGCTGTATCATACTCCATATTCGTAGAGTGAATTAATCAACTGCATTACGAAACTGAGACTTCGGGCAAAAGAGAAAACGAGGGGGAGAATAAAGGTCGTCATCCTGTTTGATCTGCGTTCTTGATGTAGTGGCACTGACTGACAATTGCGTGCGGGTAGATCAGCATTTGCTCGAACAACACACAAACCCAATCACATTAGAAAACCTGCAGCCCCAGAACAGACAGACGATAGCAGAAGTCACGGCAACCTCTTTCCACTCTGCACTGTTGAACGAGCCTCCCAGTTCTAATTTTATATTCTACCACGTGTGCGATTGTCAACACGCGTTCATCTTTGTACATAAAGTTTATGATATTGAGAGTCACGATATTGTTGTGTGTTTTCTGTCGCTTACGAGCATACTGATAGAGTGCAGATGTATCACAGATCATTATCTCATTTTTCGAAGGCGATTAGCAAAAGTTTTATTCGACACGTTTGAGCTTTTTAATTAGGAATTTCGGATTTAAGTACGAGACGATATCATGGCCACCATTTGTTGAAAGGTTTGGAGATTTGATCGAACGGCCCTGATACCGCATGGATGGGGGGATCGTGATTTTTCCGCATTAAACAACATTTCGGCAATCCTTCGGGTTTATATTTTTCCATTTTGTCGTGTTTCCTAATATTAGAGTTATTTTTACGCGTTTCAGGTTTTCCGAAATTTACGGGCCTTGTCGTTTTCGTTTTTTTCTTTCTCACGCCTTCGTGATTAATCATCATCAGCATGTTATATTTTAAAAAAAATTGCTGACATAATAAATATATTTTCTTTTTCTTTTTTTTAAATGTAAAAATTAACCTTAACTTCAATTTTTTGCTTCATAAACTTCAAAAATAGATATTTTAAAATATACATGTTGTAGGAATTAGAAATAGTTTAAATAGATGGTTCGTATTGGATGGTAGATAAATAATCTCTATATTGATTAATTGATCAATGAATGATGAATTATACAATATTACCCAAAAAACATTGTATTATAAGGCTTACCGACATTTAGAGTTCTGTTCGGTGCCAGACGTACGATTTGAGCGATATTTGAAAAAAAATTAATTTTATTATAGCTTGAAGATATCCCTAGTAAATATACTACTGAATCACCAAATATCTCTGAGAAATACTAACTAGTATTTTCAATTAATACATCTATAGTGACTTACACTTTTCTCTAATAATAGATACTCAGAAACATGCGATTCATTATGTAATTTTTATTTAATATAGCGGTACTAGACGTTAATTATCTCGTTCATATATTATCTCATTGATTTGGGAAAGAAAGTCACAGAAAGGTAGGCCAACCATCTTGCGTCAGTGATAGGTGATTAGTGGAGCATTACTATAGCGTGGCCTCGAGCATTCTTGTGAGAGTGTTTTTACTAATATGCTTAAGAAAGCCGGTACACAATATTTATCTAACCTGTTATGTAAACGAATGTTTTCTTTAAATTGAAAGCTAAGCTAATATACTCTATTTCATTTCCAGTCTAAAAAGTCTCATGTTTCGAGTCTGGCAGATATACAAGAGATAATGGTGAACAACTCACGCCACTGCTTTATAGAGCTGATTTATATTTTATTGCAGAGTCTGACTTCTCTCCATATTATATTCAAATTCATAATTTATGCCCAGCTCATAGTGATATTTGATACAACGATGAGATTATTAAACTCTCACCGGTGTATAAGACATCAGAGATCTAATGGATACAGAAGTTTTGAGAAATTTTGATGTTTATTAATTCAGTGAGATACGTGACGATCAGTGTTACGTGTCATAATATCTAGAGAAGTGATATAGTAGTTGTATATTCTATTTTCAATTGTGATTGATCATATAGAAAGTGTGAGATGGGAGTATTTTTTTTGTGAGAGTACAAGAATTCTAATTAACTAATTCACATAGAGAGACACGTTCAATATAACTTCTGTGATTTTCTTTCTAGTGAGTGAGTAGCTTAAAAAAGTGATACTTAAAGTGATTATTTAGGAACTCGTAATGCGAATCGATAATTATATTTAATTATCAGCTAAACCTAACAAATGCGGATTCCGAATCACAATTCATAGTACGACGTGTAAACTTAGATGATCTTGCTAATAAAATACGATAACGACCAATCATTTATATTGTAGTGAGTAGTTTGTTTAGATTAACGCGTGAGAATATTACTTATTATATGAATTTTAGATAATATATGATATAATTTATTCATAAAAGAGGAGATATATGATCATTGTAAACCCTGAGTTACGTACTGTGGGATGATGAAAACATTAGACAATTATATTTTTATATATTAGAAATATTTATATATATACACTGATTCATTATATATTATAATAGTAGACCAGAGTTCTATTCAGTTATCTTTACTTAATATAGCTTAGTGTGTGAGAATTGAGTATATATAAAAGGAGTAGGATAATTTAATAAATTATCATCACTCTAGAATGAGCTGTATAAAAATAGAAATTTAAAAGATTTAATATTAATATATGATAACTAGAAGATAAGTATCATATGATTAGGAATAATGATATATTTATAAAGAATCATTTAATATAGTATAATCAATATATTATAATTAATATAAATATTATATTAAATGTATTCACTAAGGAATGAATGTATGAGTGAGACACCATAGATAATCATAACCTAGAACTGAAGTTATTTAATTATTTGAAGTAAATACAGATATAGTATAAGATAATATATCGGTGAGTGAGATAACCAGAGTATAAATCATCAATATATATAATTGTTCTATCGCATCTGACTCGTCTGGCGAAATTTGGCGTAATGGTATGCAAAAGGTTGGCTACCTGATTTATAACTTACTAAGCTATACTTTCGACATAGATAATTAATTCATACCGTATAATCAATTCCAGTCAAAATAATATCGTCGATAATGTATAATATTCAGAAATACGATAACGGTGCCGAATGAATATAAGTTATATGCGAGTAGCTAACTATGAAGTAGTGAGGTGAGTCGAGATCACGTCGAGCCAAGGATTAGGACGACGACGAGGATAGCTAATTCAGTGAGTGACCCTCTAAAGCATAAGATACAATGAGGAGGTTCGTATAGCACCACTGTATTGAGGCAACATAGGATGAAGTGGTTAATTGATATATATATATATAATATATAATATAATATATATATATATATAGTATATATATATATATATATATACTATATATAATATATATATAATATATATTATATATATATATAAATGAGAAGATCACCTCCAATCCTTAGATAGTTCTATAGTTTGGGACATTGAGTTAAAAGTGTTTTTTCTGATTAAGCGGATATATATATATATATATATATATATATATATATATATATATATATATTTTTTATATATAATATATATATATATAGTATATATATTATATATATATATATAATATAATATATATATATATATATATATATATATATAATATATATATATATAATATATATATAATATATATATATTATATATATATAATTATATTAATATATATATAAATATATATATATATATATATATATATTATTATATATATTATATATATATATATATATATATATATATATATCTATATATATTATATATATATATATATATATATATATATATATATATATATATATATATATATATATATATTTATTTTTTTCTGAAATATTCTTATGTTTTTTTATTGTTCAAAAATAAAAAAATTCTATATTTCTATAGATAACTTTTAATTAATTAAGTTTATTATCATTAGAAAAATCATGTCAACTAAGACAAAATCGAAAACACCTCATGTACTTGAATATTTTTTTCTCTCTGAAGATAAAAGTACAGTACTTATATTTGTCAATTATGAAATAGTTAACACAGTTAATGGGAAACAGTCAGTTCGATCATGATTTAAAGAGTTTACCAAACAACCAGTTAACTGGGGCGCACAATACTTACTGATCCTTTAAAATTAATGCGACATTTAAAACGCTCTCATCCAAACATTGCTGCAATTGTTGAAAAGAAAGGTGAAGAAAAAGCTGTTCAGGATGAACCTTTATTTTTGAAAACTCAGACTAAAGTGGATACTTCTTTCAATTGTTAAAAACTTGTTCTGTCTATGTCAAATGAAAAATTCTAACTATAATTGATTATAATGGTTGTTAAAGAAAGTGATCCATTAGGTTTTTTTGCAAGAGCAGGATTTAAAGCACTATGTGGAGACATGACTTCGAAACTGGAAGTTCCTTTAGACCGGGAAAATATTTGAAAAACAGTTCTAGAAGAAGCGGTTAAGCAAAAAAATACTT
>JABUQX010031037.1:30000-42500 GCA_015478945.1 Trachelipus rathkii | reverse complement strand
TATATAATATATTATAATATATATATATATATATATTAAATAATATATATATATATTATATATATATATATATTATATATATATATATATATATATATATATATATATATATATATAGTATCTATATATATGCAAGATAATAGAAGATACATGCATGTTAACTAAGAGAACTACACAGTCCTAGTCACTAAAGCAAATAAAAATTTATTTGAATCCGTGACAATTTTTCGAAGAATAAGTTTTTTTTTAGGGGTTTTGCTTTATGATTTTTTAGGGGCCTGGAGCCGTTGGGGGAGAGGAGGGGACGAAGTCCCCCCCCCTGTCGTCCACCAGTAGGCCGACCAACTGCCTATCTTTGGCGGTTTCCACCTGGGTATTCAATTTAATCTAAATAAAAAAATTATCAAAATCTGAATCGCGCAAGAGGCAATGTTAAAAAAACACTTAATTAACCACATTAATAACTAAACTCTTTTAACGCGGACAAAACGATTATTGGTCACTTCGCGATCAATTTTCTGTAGACACGGAAATATTGAATTTCTTATTACAATTAATAAAATATGAAAATCTATTTCAAGCTTTTAATAATTTTATTTTTAGCGTTTTTAACTAAAATTCTTTGCCGTTCCAAAAATGTCAAGCTTGTTTTTAGTTAGGAATTTGTAGTTCTCTAAGTTACATGCATGTATCTTTCTATAGTCTTATATATATATTAGTATATATATATATATATATCTAATATATATTATATATATAATATATATATATATTATATTAATATATATATATATATATATATATATATATATATATAACTACACTCTTAACGAAAATTGTCATAGCGACCAAAAAAATTTTGCTATCGAGGGGTCCTTTTAGGATAAACTGTTTTTCGTCAGCGTGACTTAAAAATTTTCTTCTGTGATATTAAGGAATTTTTGTTAATGACGTTGACACAAAATATTACTCTGATGACAATCCAATTTTTTTTTGGCGAATTTCAGATAAATTTATATACTTCCTATATACCCTTTTTACCTCCACAATTTTATTTATTCCCTTTTCTTTTGCTATTACATAAATATTAAAGGGAAAAAGAGAAATGAGAGTGAGATCGAGGAAAGAATTAAGAATACAAGAAAAATATATATACATTGTGGAATGTATATTTTTCTTGTATACTCTTAATTCTTTCCTCATGCATGCATGCATGTCTCTCATTTTTTATCTATCCTTATAATATTTATGCAATAGCAAATGAAGAGAATAAATAAAAGTTAGGAAATGAAAAGGATGTAGAAAGTATAGAAATTTATTTGGAATTCAGCAAAAAAAAAAATAGTCATGTATTCCTATATAACTGTATTTCCATATATATATATATATATATATATTATATATATATATATTAATAATATTATATATAAAATATATATATATATATATATATATATATATATATATTATATATATATATATATATATATATATATATATATATATATATATATATATATATATTTTTTTTTTTTTTCTCACCGGTCTCTCATATATTTGTATTCTCTCTCCTTATATATGTAATGAGCATAGGTGGGCGTTATCGCGATAATTTATCGCGATAACGGTTTCGGGTTATCTGCTATCCGATAAAATCTTTTATCAATAATGGGTATCGCGATACTTTTTGTTATATATATAATATAATTATATATATATATATTATATATATATATATATAATATATATATATATATATATATATATATATATATATAATATATAATATATATATATATATATATATATATATATATATATATTATAATGATATAGAAGGTGGTAGAGTTATTGAGGCGTACAGAACTCGAGAACGCCAACAGTACCATCAGCAGCGAGGGAGAGGACATGAAAGAGAAGGACTACTACTACTCAAGCATCTGTGATGCTGATGTTTACACTGAACTAACTCAAGGTCACGTCACAATGGATCAATCAAGAGTAAAGCTGCTCTCGTTGTAAATAAAGTGGCTGCAGGCGAAATCGACAGACAGCCTGTAGACCTTGCTTTTAACATGGAAGGTGCTCATTGATCTCTTTATACAGGTACTAATACTGCAAATGGTCTAGCACTGCGGTGGAAGCGATTGCTCTCCCTTGGCAAAGATATCTACAGAGCCAAGATGAATTCTCTGTCAGATGAAAACTTTATATGCTCATTTTTAATGAAGGGGACATACAAATGCTGCCAGAAGGTTTCGGAAACCTGTATCTTTATTTTTATTGAATAAATTGTAATTTAACTATTTTGATTTAATTTCAAATTCCTTTATTAACCTTTATCTTGCTTTTTACATTATAGAATCTTTAACATCAGAGCAATAAATTAGAAAATAAAATTCTATTTAAAAAACACTGAGAAGCAAAAGGGGAAAAATTAAATTTATTTAATAAGATTTCCAAAGGTTTTACCAGTTATATAAAGCAAGTAGCAACACTCCCATATTTTCTGTACGTGTCGGTAAAGAAAACTGAAAATTTTATATTAATATATATAAAACAGGGTGGAAGATGTTATAAATTTATTTTTAACATTTTCCTAAAAACCAAAGCGTGTTTTTTTTTTATTTAAAACATTTTATTTATAATAAAATGAATACATAAAAATTTGGATTTATCGGTTATCACCTTGGCGATATTTTTATCACGAGTTATCGGATATCGGTTATCGATGATAAGGTTTTCGTTATCGATTTATAGGTTATCGCGATAACATTTTTCGTTATCGTGCCCACCTATGGTAATGAGAATAGAAACATAACCGGAGGGAGGGAAGTAGCGTGCTCGAAGCTGTGAGATCACCCCCAGTAGGAATATGGAATGGTGGGGTATTTCCGTTCAATGGTTCGTCTCTCTTGCGCTCATATACACTTTCTTCTTACACTGAAGCAGACTTTCCGCTATCACACATATAGACCATATAACACTTATAACACTTACAGACAATAGGACAGTGGCAGCTGGGTTGGGATCCCGCTTCCACTACTTCACCCTGAGAATGGTCTTGCATGCATTGGTTTCCAGTGCATGTATGAGCACCGCACCTCCTGTCATGGGGAATCTGGATTAGTTGATGGATGAATGAATGAGATGGCGTAGTCTAAGGCATTTCGTCTCACCACCATTTCTATTCCCTGTATACTCTCTTTATTCTAGCATTCGAATTATTGCATCGCTCACCTTATGTAAATTGATTGTTAACAAAGTAAATTTTATTTTTTCAATATCCAAAGTAACATTTCAATTGATATAAAGAAATTCCTTATTTATTACTATGCTATAGAGTATAATTCCGTAACTAATATTACCGTATCAATCTAAATTAACGACTATTACATGTTCCTGCTTGTACATCTATTCATACACAATATTTTTAATTACCCCATAGGGCTTGATTGGCCTATAAATGTACTTACTATACAAATGTATGAAAAAATATATAGATTTTAGCTTTGCAATAATTCGAAAGTTCTAATACATTTGGGAACTTCAATTATATAATATTAATATAATATAAAAGCTACTTAAACATAAAATACATGTAGATAATTTCAATGCAGAAACCTCCGATTTATGTAAACCTCTCCTATCCTACGTCATAGATCGAAAATGAATTCTTCTGAATTTCAGAAGGATAAGGCGTTTTATCATTTCATCTGATAAAGAGAAAACATTATTAAATTTATGAAAGGTTGAAACAGAATGTAAATAGACGTGGTTTGTAGTAAGGAATATGTGGATGGCATGGACAATTATAATCTTTGGTGAATGCAAAGATACAATCTTGAGTGCACAAATGTTTTCGTTTATCAATAGAGGCTATGGATTTTTAACGAGAGTGTTTGTTAATTTTATAGTATGATAAAAACTTATTGTGTGGAAATCCGAAGATGAAGTATAATTATAGATCAAGAGGGATAGTTGCATAGATTTGTTCAGATGAATAATATTAGGGTCGTTAGAGTGTGTTAGGTGTGATGAGAATCAATATTAGGAATGAATATATCATAACGAGGAATATATACAGGGTGGGTTGATGAAGGGTATAGAATGTTTAGCTCTATTTTGAAAAGTGAGTACACAACCAAAATGTATTTAGTCAATGATGAGATAAGGATTGTGATGATACGCTCGGTTGAGTTTATAACTAAGTGGATGTAATAAAGTAATGCATAGAGTAGTGTTGGGGAAATCGGACGGCGTAGAAAGACTGAAGAGAAGGTGCTACTGATTAATAGTAGAGTGTCTCCTGGTGTCGAATAAGATGAATTACGGGTTCTACACTGAAAATTTTTGAAATTTGAATGATTTACTCAGTGATGGTTATTTAAAGCCTGATCTCTAGATGGGTTTGTTTTTATTAGAAATCTTGCTCTAAATAACCACAACCAGCTAATCCATTCAAATTCCAAAAATAATTAAGCAAACAAACTAAATGATAGACATTCGCATACATAGTCATTATATATACATTTACATAGCCATTCTCAATCTATCTCTAAACACTGACGGTAGTGTAATAAGCACAATGAATTTGTCCATGGATATTTTTCACAAAGAACATAAATTGCAATTATTGATTAATAGCCTAGGTGATATAAACGTCACTGTGATGCACAAAAGTCTCTCAATGGGGAGAATTCTAGGCTTAATTTTCTTTCTCACATCTGAATTTTTGATTTTATATCGTCTTTTTCGGTCAAAAGCTTTCAGTTTTAACATATCATCTTTCACTGCTCTTCAAGTTTATAGATCTGTATGGATAATTTTCTTTTTTCAACCTTTTTTATTCTCTTCTTTTTGGTTTTTTGCTCTTCTGAGATGTTTCTTTCATATCTCCTACGCGCACGTCTTACATTTGTCAAATACATTGTCTTGACGTGATAGGACTTTACTGGAATACTTTCATGAGTCTATAGTATATGCACTGTTTCTTTGAGAATCAGACTATGTTCTTCAGATTCTCACTAAAACATTGCTTAATATTTTATAGAAAAACTGTCCTCTCCACTGTCGCTAGTCCCATGCGAAAATATATAGTTCTAATTCCAATATACTATTGCCAGATATCTCCAACATAATCATTGAATTTCCCACAGGGTATATAGAAGAAAAAAATTAATCAAGTATCTCTAACGACTTACGACACCATCACATTCAAAAAAGGTGATATTTTGATAATTTCTTTTATAATTTCTCACGGTATAGGAAATGAGACTTTCTTACTGGCAAAGTTAGAGTGTAATTAGATGCACTTATTACTTTCCTATGAAAAGTGAGGTGAGGCAGTCTCAGGATTATCAACCTAATATTTACATTTCAATCTGGCCCATTTTAAAATTTGAAGCTAAACGTCTATCTGGAAAAATTAATTTTAAAGAAACGGTTTTTAATGGGGTGTTATCTCCTCTATATTTGCACACTTGGGGGAGTTTAAGACATATTTTATCATCCAACCACTTTAATGCATTAGTAAATATAGGTATTGTAACTTCTATGTTATATGCATTAAACTAGATCGCAATAATTGATCAAAAGCTGGGTTGGGATTGTGTTTTATAATGAGATCCACTCAGGAGGGTCGTATTGAACATGGGTGGTGAGTATGATTATTGAAATTATTGATCGGAATAGTGCAACAATTTTCATAGTGGGCACATTCTACACATTATCACCTAATAGTTTGTACGGAATTTTGCTAGCAGGATAAACAGAAAATTTGTCATAAGCATGGTATGGTCCTGCTCGAGTTTTTGAATTAAATTCAAATGTTTCCCGTTTGAATGTGAAACTTTGGGCTTGGGCGTGGCAATGGTATAGATATGATCAAGATATTATCTTTTTTAACATATTTTATTATATGTCTTGGAACTATCAGGTCCTTTTCCCAACCACCCCACCTGATAAACTGTGGGGTAAGTATGTCATCCAACCACTAGAATGTTAGGTATTATTTTTTTTTTATATATTTAAGATTCATGAACTATTTAAATAACTTAATATATAAATACCTTCAACTGCGAATACTAAAAAATCTAAAAAGAAGTTACCGGGAAGAGAAAGAGGAGAACCATAAAAAGAAATAAAGATATAAAAACAGATTTAAAGTCATGTCATACTCAGTTCTAAAACACATATCATTAATACTCAATCACCTTCAATTGAAAGTTGAACTTGGAGCAAACATTACGAAAAATTTAATAGGAAGAATTTTTAGGTAATATGATGAACTAAAAAATAGATACAGGATAGAAGTAGAATTATGTATATGATCATTCTCGCCATGTCCTATTCAAATAACATATCTCTTATTCCAGCATTATACAGTAAAGAAAAAAAATATAATCAAAGAAATATGTCAACTTGTACCATGCTCATTCCCTTCCATATGTTTTGAAATATTTACAAATTTCCTTGAACTTGTTTTTGGAAATTTCCCTGACTTCATGCATAAATCTTAAAATCGTTTCCCTGACTTTCCCTGACCAATTTTTTTTCCAGACTTTCTCGACTTCCAGAAAGTGTTGAACCTTGAATTATGATCCAAGTCAAAAAACATCATTGGATGCATGATAGGTGTAAACGGAAGGATTTTGCGAGACGGCGCGATTGTGGGGCCTAGCCACAAGGAATGAACCCACACATGATATTTACAGAGTTGTGAGTCCGTTGCGCTATTACGAAGCTCTAGGGTGGATATTTTTGGTTGCGACTGGCTTGCAGCTTTATGGTAATGAATGGGTTGTTTGTGGTGATGCTTTTTCTTTCACGTAACGTCATGTTCCTCTACTAATATTTTTTTCCGGTGTCTGTACGCACCTCAACCCCGAAAGGAACAGAAGGAAGGTGACAGAAAGAATTAAGATTGAGAGGTTAGTTAAGGTTTACTTTAATAAAGAGGCTTTAAACTTAACGGTAGGCAAACAAAAAGAGCAGGATACATGTGATCAAATGTGGTTTTAATGCGGTTAAAGGGTAGAGTTGTAAGACTATGATTTATTATTATGTTATTGTTGCCGACGTTGATATACGGGAGCTAGAAAACGACTTGGAAGGCTAATAAATATTGAGTAAGCGCTGTAAAAATGGATAAACTTTGTGGTTATTCAGGAGTAAAGAGGAAAGATAGGAAAAAATGTGCGAGGACTGAAGAAGCAATCGACAGAATCGATAACAGTATTATAAGGTGACACGAACATGTGTAAGAAATTAATTTAGAGAAGTATGTTAAAAAGGTTACCTTGAACATGGCATGGCAAATATTGCTTGTGCTTTTGCAGTACCATAATACTTAACTGTGCTTTGAATTTTAACTTCACTTCACATAGTAAATACATAATCATATTATGCTATATTAGAACAGGTATGAAATATTACTTAACACATAGCATGGAAAATGTAATAGATCAACTCCCATTGTTGAACAGAGTAAGTGGATACTTACAACAGAATTCCGTAACACAATGCAAAGATCATCGGAAAGAAAGAGTGCAACGTTTCCTGTGAGCCTGTATAAAATCATCTCTTCAAGCTTGTGAGCATTTGTCATACCTGGAAATTTATATTACTATAACCTCAACCGAGTGAATCTACAAATCATCTCGCTCCCCCCCTATTAGTAACGTTTAAAGAAAAACACACAAAATATAAAATTAGTAAAAATAATTTAAACAAAATAAGGAAAGATAATAAGAAATTATTATTTAGTATATTAATTTGTTATTGGATATATATATATATTGTACTGTATCTCATAGTACTATATAACTATGATATATAAAGTATTGTATATATAAAATGTGATAATAGCATAAATTAATAACTATATATAAGAGATATATTAGGTTTTCATAGTATTTATGAGGGAATAATTTTATAGAAATCACATTTAGTACTAATAAGTATATAAAAGTAATTTATACTTATTGTGTTAAATATATTTTCAATATATCTAATACGGTAGTGATTGTGTATCAAGGTCAGTATATTATATATATAAGCGTTAATTATATATATGATTTATAAATAATATATATAATATAAATATTATTATTAGTTACTTTATATATATATGTAATAATATTATAGTATCACATTATATATCTATTTTCACACGTCCTGAAATCTAAATTAAATATATATATATAATTATATATATATTAATATATATATATATATATATAAATATATATATATATTATATAATATATAATTATATATATAATATAAAGTATATTTATGCAATGTATAATATATTTATATAATTATATATTATATATTTATTAATATTTATATATATATTATATATATAAATATTAATATATAAATATATATATATATAATATATAAATATATAATATTAATATATATATTATATTATATATTATAATATAGTATATATATAATATTAATACTATCATAATTATTATAATTAGTTAATATAAATATTAATATAATATATATATATATAATATTATATTATATATATATATATATATATATCTATACAAATTAATATATTATAAAACAAATAATATAATTAAATATAATATATATATATATTAATAATATATTAATATATATATATATTATAATATATATAATGGTGTTAGGTGTGATGGGATGGAGATGAAGTGGAGGGTGCCCTAACCTATTATATGCGGATGATTTGGTTCTGTGTGGAGAATCTGAAGAGATTTTGAGAGGGATTGGTAGAAAGATTTGCAGGGTGTGTAAAAGAGGTAGAGGGTTTGAAAGTAAACGTAGATAAAGTAACGGTTATGGTTGTGAGTGAGGAATACGTTCCTCAGTGTGAAGTTATGTTATAGATGGTGAGGTGAGCAGCTGGAATAGTGTCTGAGTTTAAATAATTTAGGGTAATAATGTGTCATATTGACAGTAGAAAGGATGATGCTGAATGTTAGTAGGTAAGTTGTGAAATGGAGGAAGGTTGCCGAGGTGCTTAATGTAAATCTAGTTGGTGAATGTAAGGGCTAAGTCTTGAGTGCGCTAGGGTCTTATATGAGGGTGAATATGTTGTTACCTGAATTTAATTGTAAATAGTAGTGAGACAGCACCTGGAATAAGTAAGTATAATAGATCTAAGTTCAAATGTGTCAGATGGACAATCTTAGGGGCATGCTAGGATTTGAGAATAGATTTGAATAAATGAAGGAATGAACTATTAAGAGATAAGATTTGTGGTGTGTAAGATAAGAGGTAAATGTCAGAAGAATATATTAACAATGAAGTATAGTTGAGATGGTTTAGGGTCAATGTGGAAAAGGTTATAGAATGATTTAGTCGGTTGGTTAAAGCGTGAATTGTATAGTGGCGAAGTGTGTATTTGGATAACCGACCGGCTGGGTAAGACTCGAAGAGAAAGATGGAATTGAGTCGGTGAATACGTAATGTCTGAAGGCGAGAAAATGTGAGTCTTGGCAGAGGGAGAAATAAAGGGCATAATACTTTCAAGTGATTGGGCGGGGTTTTGTATGGGGGCATGTTGTGGCCCACCTGCAGCCTGGGCTCAGGGGATGAACTCATACATTGACGATTATAATCCTACAAAGTAGAAGTGGTCTCGTCGCTGGTCCCATGATGCTCACTAGGAGGTGGATTATTTCTGTCTGTGACGAGTCTCAAACTAATTAAATTGGTAACATGAAGGCGGGGGTTAAAGGGACTGGGCTTTCCTTTCGACTTTTACTTAAACTCGTTTTTACGTAGAAAATACGATAATCCATTGCCAGTGTAACTGGCAACATGTGTTGCCAAATGAGGAAGATAAAGAAAAGACACAATAAATATATAGATATATATATAATTATATATTATATATATATATATATATATATATATATTAATATTATATTATATAATAAATATATATATATATATATATATATTAATATAATATATATATATGAATATATATATATATATATATATATATAATTAATATATATAATAATAATATTATTAATATAATATTAAATATATAATATATATATACTACTATATATATATAATAATATACTATATAATATTTATATATACTATATATAATTATATATAATAATATAATATTTATAATATCATCTATAATATATATAAATTAATATATATATATAATTTTAATATTATTATATAATAGTTTTCATTTTCTTTATCATTATCATTATCCTTTTACACCGTCTCCGGGTAGGTTTTGATTTTGACTTTGAATTATCGGAAATAAGTAAAAGCAGTAGTAAGAACATGTATTAACAAATGTGTCGAAATGAAGCCCAGCCTTACCGCCCCCTCTGTACCATTAATTAGTAAGAAACTCGTTCAGCAATATCAACAGAAAATCCACTCTAAGAGTTCATAGGACTGCAACGGATCACCACTATTGGATAAGTTACGTCTAGTGTAGGTGAGTTCTAAAAATTATCCTTGGACCAGGTGGGCCCCAATCATACCCCCTTACAACACTCCGCCATTCTCTCTCTTATCATGCACCTTTCTTCTCGCCTCTGCCTAAAACTCACATTTCTCTTCCTGTTTTTTTTCTTTTCGACTCAATCTAAATCTTTCTTTTTCACTTTGTATAGTTCCCCGGTCAATTATTACATCGCTTTAACCAACCGATTATCGATTCATCCCTATTCCACATGACCAAACCATCTCAACATAAATACTTCATGTTTCATCTCTCGTTTACCCCTTTTCCACACACAACTCCTCTTATAAATATAGTTCTATTCCTCATTTATTATCAATTCTTCTGCCACATACTAAGCCGCCTAAAGATTGGTCCATACTGAAGCACATTGAAAAATTTAGATCTATACCTTCTTTCCGACCATAGTCTCGCTACATATACAATAACACAAGGTAAATATACCTCAATGCAGACACCCTAGCGGCACTCCAGACTTAGTTCCTTTAACATTCCCAAGGGTTTAATTGCACCAGCTCACCTTCCTGATTCAACACTTTCCTACTACACTCTGTCATCAATCATTCTCCATTCTGCATCCACACAATACCCAAACTATTTAAACTACAGACACTTTGATTTTCCAGACTGCTCACCATCTAACAATTTAACTTCACACTGAGGGCTATAATCACTCACAACCAAAACCTTACTCCTTATCTACGTTTATCTTTCAGGCCCCTCTTTTACTATTACCCTGCACAAATCTCTCTCCATCTTATTTCTCAACTCTCTTCAGATCACCCACTATCAGAATCTCAAATCCATACATATTAATTAGATAGGGCACCATCCACTCATCTCCATTTCATCCATCATTCTTTCTTAAATCCACTTCCTGCACCGGCCGAGCTTCTACCTTTTTTCATAACCCATCAACTTAAAATATACAAAATTGAATAAACCAAGGAGACATAACACAACCTGTCCTCACTCTCGCTAGATTAATTACTAAACACAATCCCTTTTGAATAACTCTTATGTATTTTCTCACACGGACCTCACTCTAATCATCTCATACAATACTTTTGAATTCCCAATTCAGAGCCTACACCAAACACCAAAATAATCTCTAACACTAGCCATAAAAGAGCTTCCACCTATTAACACTTATTCAAAATTACCCAATCCAACGTCCTGTATTCACGCAAAATCTCATAAAACCTAATTAACTAACTTATAATTTAATTCTATTTCTCTCATATCTTTCTTAGTTCTAATGTAAAGAATCTATTTGATCACACTATTCTCTACTCTAACATGCTAAACCGCACGAGCGCCTTGTTCTTCACTCACAGTCCTTCTCAGTCACTCGAGACGCAACGGTTCTTTTTGCGAACCTAAAATGACAGCATACATATCTTCCTACATACACTCAATAAACTTTATTCGCCCTATCATTTCTGACAGTTCCCCTTATCCTCCTTATCTTTAAATAAGGGTACTATTACTGCTCTCCTCCAATCCCTTGGACACTATACCCTTCATATATACGTTTCATTACACAACCTCTCAAATCCAAATTAAATCACCATGCTCGCTCCGTTCTTGATCATCTTAACAGTAGTAAAATTTCATCTATATCTACAAAAGTTACCAATCCTTTTATACTTCTTTACTGCTACCCATTAACCTGTCCTGCCTTAGCTATATAACCTCATCCCAAAATACCTATTCCTTCTTGCAAACATCATACCTACCTACATGTCACTATACCACCTTTCATCTACTTGCCATATTATGCACGACTATTTATCGTAAGTGTTATCTTTCACACTCCCCTCACAATCCATTTCAATCAGTTACAAAAGCACCAATCCCTATTCATTATTTCTAAGCAGGTTCCCTTATTCTCATTCTAACTTTTTGCGCTCTTCCTTCCAGAAGAGCCTTCCTATTCCTTGCAAGTCCCCATACTCTCCTTCCAAACTGTTCATTTACCTCTTGTTGTTCT
>JABUQX010031037.1:0-27500 GCA_015478945.1 Trachelipus rathkii | reverse complement strand
CAAGGGTCAAAGGGAGATTTGGATGAGGAAAATGAATATTCCAGTAGTCAAAAATAAATAAAATTAATACTTTTATCATAAATAGCCTAAGATTACATAACAAAATCAAATGTTATAAAGATATTCACTTCTTGAAGATATAGAAAATAGGGTTACGGCTAAAGTGGGAAGATTCGGACAAAGATATTAGGTGATAAATCTTTTTCAGAAAGTGATATGGAGCCGTTGTAAGGGACGCTCAATGCCAACTCCACTGCTCAAATATGAACTCCACCTTACCAAATATGATATATTTATATATTTGGGTAAAACTTTATCTATATATGTTTATACTGTATATACATTGGAACTAATTATTATTTCTCCCATCTGCGATTAATTATCTTTTTTTTAGGGCATTATAAAGATTTCACGGAACATTGATAATTTTCTAATAAGTAGTTTTAGTTTTTTTTTATTACATACTGCTTTTAGTCAATCTGTGGGAGATATAATCATAAATAATCCTCCCCTTTACGAACATCTTAAATACGAACAACTTAAATTCCTTCCTAAACCGTGAGTTATATCACCAGCCAGCTTTAAATGTTTTTCTATTGCAATACCTGTCATACTTTGATATGATTTCCTTGCTCCCAACATATTGCAATGTTAATGACCTTTTCCCTTTACATACAGAGAGGAATCCTGATCGTATTTAGCAGATCCGAAATCAGATCAGAGATCTTTTAGCTTTTTCTACTTTCTGAGTATGTGTTGTGGAAAGTAGCATACTACCTACTTCCGATCGGGTATGTTTCATTTTCATACTTGGTATGAAATATCATTATAAACTCTTTATATTATTGTATCCATATCTTATTTTTATATTTTATTTATTATTCATTTAATTATTATTTATTTATTTATTTATTGAGTTTTAAATTTATTTATGAATTCTTCTTCTTAAAGGTTTTAGTTCCGGGTGGAACTCCATCATTTTTAGTTCCGGGTGGAACTTGTGCGCAGAAGAACCACCATTTTAGTTCCGGGTGGAACTCCCTCATCATTTTAGTTCCGAGTGGAACTTCATTTTTGTTTTGAAAAGAAGACTTTTTGTTTATTTTTCTGGCTGCATCTGAGGATATTTCCAGCCAACGTCAACCTCCAGCCCTCTCAGTCTTGGATTCTGCAACTAAAGTTTACCAAACTCTCAGGGATATTAAGGTCATCAATTAAAATCCAAGCTGAGTATTACTTTATTGTTTTGCATCATACATCCCATTATTTTTTCATACCACACCATCTTGCTTCATCATTTCATGGTGTCACTTCGGATGGTATTTGTTGGACATCATTTGAATCAGCGAACTGCTCTTCTGTTTTTTTTTCATTTTCTGTAGATGAGTTACTCATAGCTGTAAATAAAATATATATGAATAAAAATGTAGCAAGTTCGTTTATTATTGTGTTGGTTAATCCTTGGTTCTAGAATAGTAGCTGTTAATAAATGCAGAGTACCTCAAACTTATCTTTCAGGCAACTATGGAATCTCTTCAAGGTCTTATTAACCTTCAGAAGTATACCTAACCTCACGGACTATACATACCTTTTCCCATAAGAAAATATGACGTTAGTCGTATTAGCCTAACCTAATTGAGTTTTTATCTCCTTACGTCTCGTCCTATCTGTCACTGCCACCGTCTCTGATCTCAGAGCTCTGTCGTTATTTAAATGGTGTTTATGTTAGGGTAGAAACTTTTGGGAATTAGCTCTTCGGGTATTACTGTATATGTTTTCAAGGGACGCCACTTAGACCTTCAGATTTACACGGAAAACGGCATCCTGCCACCGCTCTCCTTAACACCGTAAAGTAGGAAAATGATGACGGCGAATGGGTCCAGACTGTGGGACAATAATGAATATAAATGCGACGATTGGGGTTTGTTGGCAACGGCAAATTTTGCTAATGGGAGGGGGTTCCATGACATATAGTGGCTGTGAGTGATATGGTGTGGCCAATACCGGATGCGTGCAAGTAACACCTCGTGTAAGCGGCCCTTTCTCGGTGGGAGGAGACACTCACGATGATCGGCTTATAAGTCTAAAGTTTCGCTTCCCCGCTGATTCATTCGTCAGCGGCTCTTGCAATAAGATCGACAAAACCTTGTCGGAGAGCAGGATAGTATCGCGGTTGATGGAGGGTCAGCCTGTCGAATGGCATTCAGGGAGGATACCTGGAACAATCGAAAAGAGGATGTTGGCCATTTTGGCCTCATCTGTCAGCCGTTTTCATTGCCAGTTACCTTCATGAGAGGGGGTCCAACAAACATAAATAATTTGTTTCTTACGGACTGGAGCAGCCGAAGAAATTTTGTACAGCGGATCCTTGGTTTTGTAGATTATGGGGTTTAGCGCGTGATGCGAATCTTGATAAATGACATAGTGATCTTGATTAAGGATTAATTCGAGAAGGAGCAATCATTATAGCCATTTAATTCTGCCGTAAAAATTGAAGCATAGGGGGGAGTATGGGAGAGTTGGGTCAGGAAGAAGCAGATGCACCAACACTTATTCTGTTTTAGAGCCGTCGTAACACTGGAAGTAACTCATCAGTCTGGACTGCGATGAACAGTAATTATGCTTTGAACAGGCAGCCGGATGGCTAGATTTGGAAAAAGAGAGAGCCAAGGAAATGGTGGGAGCGGGAAATAGCCAAGGTGTGTGCCCTTCGGTCGTAGAGAAAGGGCGCACCTTTTGCAAAGGGGTGTTAAGGAAATTTAGGATGTCTATGAACCGTGTTTGCAAATGGCAGTAATTGGGCATTCTGAGATATCTTCTCGCGAACTGTGTCAGAGCAGCGGACTATTGGGGTTTGGAACGGAAGATAGCTTGTACACAAATGTATTCCTCGAGAGGAGTGGCATCACATTTGGCTTCAACTTCACGGCTCACCCGGGGGGATCGTCGGAAGGCTCCAGTGGAGATGGATCGCTCATTATTTGATTGGAAACTAATTGGGTGTAGTAGTGTTGTGTGGTTGGCCGTAACCTGCACAGCATAGTCCAGTTGTCAATCGGATAGGCATGTAGGGCAATGTAGAGGGTCCAAGGACTTGCGATCAGACGCCCAGATTTTGAGGGAGGGATGAGTATCGTCAAGCGCGCGATGACAAGTTGTTTTCAGGTGTTTAATATGTGGTTCATATGTAGTGGTCATCTAGAATGAGTCCTTAGAATTTGACTTGTGAAGTACATTCATGGCGAAGCCCCCCCCCCCCCCCCCCACCCTATAAGTTTGGTTCTGGAAGAAGGTGGCAGTTCTTCGATTCCCTTTTTTCTTAAAAGCATGAGGAGGTTTTTTGAGAGAAAAATGGGGAGCATGGAGTTACCCATTGATAGATAATACTTAAATAGCTCAGTTGAATTTGCCGTTCCGAGAAAGGCAGCCTAGGCACCTGTATGTATATGCCAAGGTTCGAAATAGAGAAAACTTGACATTCGCTGGGATAGAGAGTAACGGATAACATTTAAATCAGAGCAAATGTAGTACAATTAAAACTACCCTGCGGAACACTTACAATCAGAGAAAAGTGGACGTGACAGAATAGAAGAGCACGACCCTGGTAAGATCTGTTTAGAAGGCATTTCCATAAAAGAGGAGTTGTGCGAGGAAACAAGGAATGGAGTTTAAGGAGAATCCAAGTTCTCCACGGTGTGTCGTAAGTTTTTCAAGACAAAAAAGACACCAAGCAGAACCATCACCAGTGAGAAGGCTTTTACTGATACCCATGATCTAATTTGACCTAATGTCGTCAATAGTTGAGTACTACTTGCGGAACCCAAATTGGAAGTTTGAGAATGACGGCTCTCCAGAACAGGGAGTAAGTTGCCAGAAACATTCTTCTCCTTATTTACAGGAGTTGACCAGGTCAGAGAAAATTTGGTCTTAGGTTGTCAGCCAACTTCGGAGCTTTCCAGGTTTGGGAATAGGAATTACACAAGCTGTAGTCCAATAGATGGAAAAGAAGATTCGTCAGATTCTATTATATAATCCAGCAAAAATTGCTGACGCCGAAGGATGGAAATGACGGAACATGATGTACGGAATCATGTTCTGAGACCAAGGGGACCGTCTTTGCTATTCGCCAGACTGTTTAGTACTCTGCAAGTGTAAAAAAAGATGGTTGTAGGTATTGATCTTCCCTTTCGCTGTTTTGAAACGTCTGGTATAGTGCAGTGTTAGTTCTCAAGTTTTGAAAGGCCTCAGTGTAGCGGGATGAACTCGAATGGCTAGCAAGCTATAACCTCATCCACTACAGCCGCAGGAGCGGAGATCGTAATCTCACGTTTATATCCGGCCTAATTGGGGCTGTGGGTTAGGAGTTTTGAGGGCGGAGCGAGAGTATTTCGTTAACATTTCGTCACTAAAGAAGGGGAGTTGGGATTTAACAGTCGATATGTAGTATCGAAATCATTGTTTAGCGTTTGGACGATTAATTCCGCGGAAGATCTCGTGCGGCTGCTTAAATAAGCATGTTTGGGTGGTACGGGTCCTTTTATGTATTGCTGTAGAGTTTTTCTTTTCTGTCGGTTTGGCTTGTGTGCGCACTCTTGGGACCACAAGGGGTTGCCGACCGCCTGCTTGAGGAGGACTGCTGAATGCAAGCTCCGAGGCTAGATGACGACTTCTGGAAGAAGCGGAAACGGCATCAATCAACAGTCGGGAAAATCGTTTATATGAAAAGAGAAGGAAGGAGTAAATAGAATTCGGATCCGGAGTTGGCAGCGCCCACTACACTCGATCATTAACGCCGCTGAAGTTAGATTTTTGCATTGGGCTTGTTGGTACAAGCTCATTTAAGCTATTGAGTAATGGATCACTGCCGATTAAATATCAAAGCGGGACAGGTAAGCGACTCCATAAGGGGAATGGAAGCAAAGGAATATCAATACAGAGTGTGGTGTATCAAAAAATTCGTATTGTAGGGGGTTCTGTGTTAAGGACAATCCCGGAAAGGGATGGAGATTATAAGATCTTGGACTTAGACGAAATGACAGAGTCGCCCATAAGGTGTTGCGGAGTTGAAGTCTCCTAGTTACAAACGGGTAGGGAGCTGTAAAAAGCAGCTAAGGTCGACTTTAGTAAATTCCACTACTTGGCCAATAGATTGGACAGCTTATAGTAAGGTCGGCTGACAAGTGGAATTCGTGTCGCTACTGCATGAAGTTTGGTTTGGGAGGGACTGGGGAATTGGGGACAGATTTGTGGAGTATTCCTTCACATCCCCTATCATTGTCACCCTCTTTCTTTTAGAAGTTAACGGCGATTTAATTCGGGAATGTTTGAAAGAAGTCACCGATGACTAGTCGAGTTCTGCAATATATACACTTTGGTGTACAAATGTGTTATTAGTTGAGCAAGTCTCTTCATAATTAATTGAGTAATAGCCCAACCAATTCCATTGAGGAAAGTGTATTGATGAGTTATGAGATATTATGATTGTCTTTTTAGAGACAAATCATCTCTAATGTGACTAGGGTGGTATGTGGAGGTGGGTCGCGATGGAGAGGGAGGTTGAGGACTTGGGTCATCGGCGAGAGGGCAACAATCTGGGGGTAAAGAGTTATCATCACGAGATTTATGTTTGTATCACTCTTCTTGGGAATAGGAGTTTTCAGGTGGTATTTGATGAAGAAGCTTTCACCCTGAATGCGAGATAAATTGATTCACCAAGCAGCTTGTTTGTGGTTTGTTGTTAATAAAAGAGGCTCCCATAATGCTTCAATGTTTATTAATGAGCGCGTATCAGTATCCGCTTTGGCAGCAGTTCAGAAATGGTGGGGGACTAGAGTTGATTTCATGAAATGCGGGGAAGGGAAGTTGGTCACAGAAGGGAATTGTCTTTTTGAGATGTGTTGGGGTTGAGATATCGATTTCGTAGAAATTCGATGGATTGGCAAGGTCTGAGACTGGAGATTTTTCCAGTATTGATCCATGCGGGTGATGTTGGGCAATTGTTTGGCAATTTGAGTTAAGAATGGAGACCTGTGGGTTCTCTTTCATGCCTCCAACAGACACGAATGCTTAGAGCGTTTTGCCGTCGTTTAGCGTTGAACAGTTTTCATTCACCTTTTTCTCGAAGGTGCAGAAGCATTAGAAAGATGCTGCGGTCACACATCGCCATCTTGGAGCTGTTATTCAATTCATTCTTCTAGGGTATGGAATCTTTAGGAGAGTGCTGATTAAAGGAATTCCGGGAAAGAGTTATCAGGAGATTCAGAAGAGCTGAACTCATTTGTATATTGTTAGAGGTGGGTGGGTTGTTCAATAGCTGGGAATGTTTGAGTACAATTTTTGAAGCCTTTGCTTTTGTCTCAGAAGTAGATTATGCGAGGTCTCTTTGCAGTTGCATTTTTTAGTCGGGGTTACTGTGTTTTTTTAAAAAAATTCGGATGGCTCTATATTTTAAGCGAAATCTTTAAACTTGGCTACTATTCTTTTCTGTGTGTTGAAACATCTTTCGGGGTTTCAGTAATGTGGAGGCGAATTAAGGACAAGAAACGTGTCTTGCATAAGTTTGGTGAACCGATTTTGGTGAGTATGGGACAGTGCGTCTTGGAGGAAATGTTTTCCAAATTTTGTGTTGGATGAACCGCTTAATTTTATGCTAGTTTGTTCGGAGAGTAGTATCGAGATAGCTGTTGAATAGCTTCTTGGACGGGGAGGATTAATCAAGGGGCTGCTTTTTGTACTCTTTGAGAAGTTGGGAGTGTGGGCAGTACAGGTAGACAGGTTGCAAGTACATTGTTCTAGTTCATGGAATTTAAGAGGGTTCTGTTAGGATAGGGTTGTGTTGGCGGAATAACACGCGGAGTGAAGCAGTTATTGGGCGTAAGATTGATTTTGATGTTCCTGATATTTTCTTGAGCTGGCGATTATAAGCTCTCATCCCTGCTCAATTTAGGTATGGTAATAGCTCAAAGCACTCCTGTTCAAACAGGTAAGGCGGGCATTTGAAAGAAGAAGCACTGTGGGTGTCCTCCACGTTTCTTACAGTTAGGTTTTCCATTGTGTGAAAATAATTTCCCCAGATTTGGGGAGTAGGTATCCTGTCCCCTACAGTATTTTTGGGATGACAAAACTGCTGGGTCGGAGACAACGTCTGGGTCGCGGATAAACGTGCGACACTGTGACCTCGTGAACCCTATTTTGACCTTTGTTAGGTGGATAAGGGTATTAAAAGTCAGCAGTAAACGGGGAATTGGTTTGTCCAGAGTTTTCCGAGCGAGAGGAAATCTATAATGTTCGCATAACGGAAATCTTTTTCCTGTGTGAGGGAATGTCTATCACATAGGATAAAATAGAAATCTTTTACGAATGCAATTACTGTCAAGGTAAAACGTAAAAAAATAAGTAGGAATGTTAGATGGGTGTTTCTATGATCTCATAGAGTAGAAACTCGGACAGTTAAAGTGTCTGCGAGAGAGTGTGGTGTAGACAAGAATACAGGAAACACGTTTCAGAACTCTCGCTCGCGTTAGCAGCGTGTGATACACGCAGACTGGAACAGCCGTTCACTCAAAAATCCAGCAATATAGTGAACTAGCGTGGCGGACGCGGATGCCTTCCTCATAGGAAATTTTTTCAAGTTGGAGTGGTCACTAGAGAATAATACGAGACTTCATGTGATAACAAAGAACGATGAAGAGCCCTCCTTCGGATAAACGAGGTGGTTACGCTGCAGAGTAAAGATAACGTACCTAAGAAAACGCCCGACCTGGACTGATGTCTTGCTGCGAATGTGACACTGCAGAAGCTCACCAGAAGGGAGCAGGGGTGCGGCATAACCTCGGAGTAAGCCCAAACTGAAACATTGAGCTCCGAGGCTGGTTCATGGGGGCACCGTATAATTACGAGATGAGGTCAAAGACCGGACGTTGGGAAAGAACTAGAGCGGGTGTTCGGGAGAATATTGCTACCGGTGTCAGAAGAAATCAATTTAACATTCTTGCACAAGAAGGCACTACAGGCTGACTCAGGAGAAGGAGGACGCTAAAGCGAAATAAAGCAACATAAGAGGTTCTTAGATGTAGTAGAGACGCGAAAGAACAAAAATCGACGGGCATAGGTCGAGGGAATGAGGATATACTAACTAGAGCTGCGTACCCTCTGTCTTGTTAGTATGCTCTCGTATCGCCAGGTATCAAATGGTAATTAAAACTGAATTCATTTAATATATACAATGTGTGATAAATTTTCATTTACAACTCTTTTCCCCAACAATTCGTCTAACGCAATGGCACAGCCAGAAGTGAACAGAAATAACAAATCAACACGCAAGGAACTCGCGGCAAAAACGATATTTATGGAAGGTGTAGTAATATTCATAGAAGAAAACATCACAAGAAAACAGTAAAATTCATATCGGTCTCACATAAGCCCGAGTCACCAGCCGAAGAAACGATACACACAAAACCAACGGACCCCACCACAAAGGAGAAATGGAATGTGGAATTGTCACTCGGAATCCTCCGACGAAAGATCCCTCACCCACAAGCGAAAAATACATAAACGTACACAGAGGAAACACACCCGAACAGCTCCAGAGACCCCAATAAACGCACTAACATATATCACTATGTTACGCGGACAAAGCCCATGGAAGCATTATAAATCACACGAGATGCAAGATAGATATGACGCGCCATACACTTGGTGAGATTACGACACAATGCTAGGAAATAATCCTCACAACAATTGGACACCGAATCACACCAGCATCGAGTCAGAGATAGAGCGTTAAGGGAATGACAGATAATGTCTCAACAAATGTCAACTCTACCACCGCAGGAGAGTAAGAGGCAATGTAAGGTCCGGTGAACTGCAAAACCATGCGGGAAGAGGCATGCCGCAAATCGGCCAGAAGGGAGCATGTGAATCAGGAACTAAGCTTGATAAAGAAAGAAACAGGACTCGTAGAGAGGAAATCAGTAATACAAAAATTAAATTGAAGGCTACCCTTTACACTCACTTCCGAATTAAAAAAAAAAAGAAATCAGGAATTCTTTAGTCTAACGCACTACTGAAAGGGTGCCGGCATTTCGCTCTAGGACATTGAAGGCCAGTATATCCTGCTTAACAATATTCCAGAGAGCCCACCCACGAACAACAATGGTAACACTAGATTGAGGAGTGAATAAGGGGAAATGGTCAAAAACGAATTAATAAAGATATAGAAACTAGAGTAATTATTATAAAGGTTGGGTCAAAGTTAAAAATAAGAGTTCCCTCATAATTACTGGCTTTTGATGCAACAATGAAGATTTATACAAAAAAAAAAACATATGGATTTACCAAGTTTTAGACGCGAAGTAACCCATTGAGAGTATTTATATAATAAAGACTATAAAAATTGATCAAAGTATCTTCAGAGTTAAATCATTAAAAGATCTTCATTAAAATGGTCACGATAATAAATATTATGTTCAACTGTGATTATGATTGTCATCTAAAAGAATAGCAAGAATTTCATATTTAAACAATTGTTTATTCTATGACTAATATATCTATAGTAACATACACAAATATAGTATAAAAAGTAATTTAGAGAAAACTAAACAAATCGACTTTTATTTGACAAAATAATTGAATCTGCAATATAAAAAGTAGGTCCAACTCACCTAAATACATCAAATTAAATAAAAATTGTGCGATGAAATTTAGATAGCTATGACGATATCTCTGAAAATAAAAAAAATTAATATCAGAAAGACTTGGCCACACTCCCAGTCAATAGAGAAGAACAGAGAGATGAAGAAGACACAGACGGAGAAGAGGAATTATAGAGGAGAGTGGATAATGAAAGAGTATGATCTTCTTGAACAAAGAAGACAGACGAGAAAGAGAAGAAGAAAGGAAGACGAAACTAGAGAAGAGAAAAAGAAAGAGAGACACATGTACAAAAAGGCGAGGAGGAGGAGGAAAGAAGGAGAAGAGAGAGAAGAGAGAAAAAGAAAATATTATTACCAATTAATTTTTGATTTAAATGTTAAATAACTGACGCAATTTTAGCATATATAAATGTGAAGGTAGATCATGAAATCAAACTCTTGAATCAAAATAAAGAACATAAGCGAAAAATAAATGTTACAAATGGATTCAAATAAAGATCAACACCTTATTAAAATTAAAAAAGTAATTCTGCAAATATCGCTCTTTGCACAGCAATAAAGATCCCTTTACATTTTTAGCCATAACATCAGATATCTCTCTCGGTATTACTTCACTCAATTATTATGCTGCTTTACGGCATACACTCTTAATAACAAAACATTATATCTGATTAACTTGTTCTTATTTGTATAAGTACTGCGCCTGTACTTTCTACTTACAATGCATGTTGCACACTTTTCGAAACACATGTTATACCTGGTTCAGATTGAAACGGAATTATTATCGGGGAACTCTTTAATAATTTTAAATCTAACGTTATCCTTGGAAACAATAATCTTCTAGTAATACTCTTTCCAAGCTCACCAAACTAACAAACTTTTTCCGCATTCTATCAAAAGATAACCCGAATATGATGCCCTAGAAAAATAATTCTAATAAGAAATAATTTATTATTTCCTTAAGAGTACAATACGCTTATACTTTATTATATGTATCTTCTCTTTCGATGCAGCCATGCTTCAGGTATCTTTCACAAAAACCTCTTTTTTTTTTTTTAATTGTACTTTTGATTTTGAAAGTTTTTTTATAATCTTTTGTATATGATATTTAATTAAACAAAGTGTGAATCATTTTATCATCTTCAATTTTCGAAATCAAAAGCTTTTCGAAGAGAGGGCAAGACGCAGTGAAATAGGCAGAGGCAAGAAACAGACAAAAAAACTAACGATATTAAACCAATAAAAACATTCCAATCTTAAATAACGAACAAAAAGGAACAATCTCACACGCAATATAGTTGTTTTGCGTGTGGATAGCTTAGCAACTAAATTTTACGTAAATTGTATAATTTGCTGCGCTTATATACATCAAATTTGAAAGAAATCATGAGTTTGTAAAATGAAGCCAACTAAATTTAAAAATGGAGATAAAGCAACTTATGAGAATTATTATATTATTAATATATTTTTAAAATAGATTTTTTTTACAAGAATTAAAAATTATGTGATTAATATTAATTATATATAATTATATATATTATTATTATTATTTTAGTTATTATTATTACTTTGATTACGATTATGATTAATTATCATTATTTAATTATTATTGTTTTTTTTTTTTTTAAAATTATTTATATATTACTTATTATTATTATTATTATTATTATTAATATAATTATATGATATTATAATTATTCATTATTATTATAATATCTTATTATATTTTTATAATATTAGTTATATCTTATATATATGATTCATTAGTATAGTATTGTACTAGTATCATATTTAATTATATTATATTATATAATTAAATTACTTCTTATCTATCTATTTCACATTATCAAATAGGCTCTTTTTTCTATTCTTTTTCTCACTGAATTATTTTTTCGTTTTCTTTTTTTTTTTTTCATATTTCTTTTTCTTTTCTTTTTTCTTTTTCTTCTTCTTTTTCTTCTTTTTTTATATTTCTTTTTCGTTTCTTTTCATTTTTCCCTTTTCTTTCTTTTACTTTTTCTTTTCTTTTTTCTTTTCTTTTTCTTTTTCTTTTTCTTTTTCTTTTATCTTCTTCTTTATCTTAATTCTTATTCTTGTTCTTCTTCTTTTTTTTTTTTTCCTTACTCTCCTCCTTTCCTTTTCCTTTTTCTTTTTCCTCTCTTTTTTTTCTTTTCTTTTCTTTTCTTTTTCTTTATTTTAATTATCATTCATTATTTATTAATGATATTAATATTATTATTTTTTTATCATATAATTACTTATAATATCAATTTGTTGATTGTTTACTAGAATTAAATTAATCAAATTACGCATAAATTATTTTTTATTATTATTATTATCTTATTGGCCCATGATTATATTATTATTATATTTATTTTATTATTATTATTATACGATTTATCTAATTATCAGTAGTAGTACAGATAGGTAGTAGTAAGTAGTAAGTAGTAGTAGTTAAGTAGCATAAGCTATTGTAAGTAGTTAGTTGTATGATATACAAAATATGTGACAACTACTGACTACTCTGACTTACTACTCACCTGAACTTGACGTAGCTTACTACTTACTACTACTTACTATAACCTTAACTACTTACTTGGCTGACTACTACTAGTATAAATTGACTAACTAATGCCAATTTAATAAAAGTAAATAATAATTATAATAATAACAATAAAATATTCTGGATATTAATATTTAATACTTGTGAATACTCAAAAAGATAGTATCGAACTTTAATAATAATACCTTAAACTAAACTTGAGCAAAAAACAGAGCTCGAATCGTCATTCGAAATCTCCTGAATTAGAATCCGAAAAAATATACATGTTATCTATATACTTATGGGACTCGATTTACAAACTTTATGGAAAAGTCGCCACGAAATTTTCGTATAAATATGTTGCTCTCTGATATTTTATTTTAGGCAATATTACAATATAACGAGCAGATTTACTTAACTGAATCGAGTTAGATAATAATCAATTAAATAGTCGGAAATTAATTAGATTATAATATATCAAAATATTATGTTATATAAAAATAAAATATCAGGTGAATAAACCAAACGATAACTTATATAGTTATACTATAGTTTATTTACGTATATTATAGATAGATTATGATATATAATATATTATAGTAATATTAATATAAATTATTTAATATAATTTATATTATTTTTAACCATATATATATAATATCAATTATTTATGATAAAATAATACTAAAAATGAATATTAAGATAAATGTGTTATAGATACACTAATAGTACCTTGTAGACTTGCAAATAAGTAATATCTAGTAAATATAGTTTTATAAATATTTTAAATACTCAATATATAGGGTATATATATATAGACTATTAGGATAAAATACTATATATTAAATATAATATATATTATATATTATATAGTAGTATTACATATTATTATAATAATATATATATATATATATTATAATATAATATATAATTTTTTATAAAATAATTTAAATATTAATTAAATTAGTATTTTAATATTTTTTAAATATATTATATATATATATATATATCATATTATATAATTATATTTTATTAAATATAATATTATATTATAAATATTATAAAGTTATAAATATATATAATATATATAATATATCATTATATATATAATATAATAATATATATTATTATATATTAAAATATATAATATATAAGTAATTTAATATATAAATAGTAAAAATTTATAAAGAGGTAGGAAGAAAGGCGCCTTCCGAAAAAGATTGAGATTAAATACTGTCCCTTAGATTATCATTTAACTTATTGTTTTTTTTAATAAACAACCTTTTCGTCCCTGATCGTCTAATTTCGCATCTAATCGGCCTCTGCATTGCAGCGTCATCCGAGACAGGAGTGTCCATTTACTTGCTTAGTAGGCACTTTATTACTTAGGCACCACACTCATACTTGTCCAATATACTATCCTTTAACAACTGATTCAGGTAGGATGGAGACCAATTCATTCATCATTTTCAATGTTTTGGAACTTGATTAAGGAACCCACACAAATCTTTGATCTTCCAAAACAGTTTTTCGCCAAGCTCCATATATGAATCACCACTCCTAAGCCCTAATCAACCTCCTCTCTTTTAGTATAAAAATTTTCATTGATTCCCCTTTTTAACTTTGAAAATTATAATTATAAGATATTATAATAAATGTATGTGAAATTAATGTAATGGAATTAAATATAAGATAATATAATAATATAACTATATATCATATAATATAAATTATATGCCATAAATTAATATAATTTATAATAAAACTATAAAATAAAGTATAATTTTATGTAAAGCAATATTATATAGTACTAAATTAATTTTATGTAAGCTCGTGACTGTTTAATGAATTATTATCACCTATCAGAAAATAAAATCTAGGAATATATTAATGAAAATATTATAAAGACAACAGGTTCCAAATGATTGAGAAAATCTCAGTCACTGCTACCGCTAAACACATGACATTCTGACAATTGCATAGTTTTAATCTTTGGACATCTCTTTCACAAAGACTACTTCAATCAAAATTCCACTATTTTCCAATTCAGGTCTTAAAGTATTAATATTTAATATAACCATATTGTTATTGGCTATGATCATTTAAGTAATGTAATGTAATAATTCGCGAATGTAAACTTTCTACTGCAGGCTGTTTCTTACTAAAGGTGTTTACACTTCACACGGCTAATTTTTCCCAATGAGACAAAGTGTGCCATAGACGCACTACACCTAAATTACACCACACGTATTCATATAATTCTATGTGATTCCGTGAGTATTCCTCTATTAAGTATCTCACCGCCTGGTTATAACCCCCTAGGGTACTCTACATCCTCACTTCTGAAAGCACCCATGATCAGCTTGTTAAATGCCATGCCAATTATTTTTCTGGATGCAGGGTCCTAGCCTTTTCTTTTTCTATTTTATTTACTAGGGCAGTTTTCGAGATTCGGGCTGGAGTCAGCGTCATTTCACCTTTTTTTTTAACTGTCCTACTTTCTTCACGTAATCTCTCCCAAATGTCTTCTCACCCCTTTTAAGCTCAGCAATAGAATCCCATCCGAGAATGATGCATCGTGGTTCACTCCCACGTATTGCACTAGTCTCGATAATTTAAGTCATTCATTTATATGCAAATATCATTCAACTTCATTGTTAATTGCTTTTTTGTTCATTCAAAAAAATGGCAACATTATTTTTTTGCTCATGGTACACTACTTTTTTTTTCTAAATTTTCTCATTATTATTTTTATTTGAATGGAAACCATGTTCAAAACATTTTTGAATGGCCTAGTGTCAGAAAACCTAATTATTTCGAAGATCTTGAATTTGAACTTTAAAATTTTGTAAATCTTCCATGTTGACCCGGAAACGATTCCCATCAGAGTAGAATGTATTATTATCTACATATAATAGACATATATTATATATATATATATAAATATAATCATAACGTAATTATATATATCTACTTAAAATTGATATATGAGTGTTGAGTAACATTTAATTTTTATTTGTTTTATTTCACTTATTAGTTTACACAACTATTTTGTATCCGTTCAAAGAAGAATAATTAAAAATAATTTTGTAAATAAAAAAAATGAGCGTGCATCACAAAGCCACTCGTCGGTATGGTCATATATGAAAAAACTTGCCCAAAATCTGTGATATCACACTAAGTTTGGGGAGGTGGGGCAACAGCTAAACGGTATGCAAACCCCCCTTTCCATAATTTTCGGAAGATACTATGTGAGATTATGATCAATATGTGGATCAGTTGTACCCGATCATAAGTCGTCTATTACTATAAATAATAGTTAGAATGGTGAAAAATGAGTGAATAGTAATGAAATATATAGTGTAGAAGCTTATGAATAGATAAAATATTAATACTAATAGTTGCAAACTAGAGCAAATCATGATAATAATTAACTTATAACTTATAAAAAAAATTATTAGTAGTTAGATAATAAATTGAGTGTTGATAAAAGAGAAAATATAGTGAATTTGTGTTTGAAATATATTAGGTTTAAGCTTTATAAAAATATTTGTATAATAAGATAATTAATTAATATTTTAATATTAAATATTAATATATACACCTCGTATAACAGTAAATCAAAGTAATATATTTACCTTACATAAAATTTGCCCAATAAATTAAAATATTGAGTTATTGATATATTATACCTATTATATAGCGTATATAATATTATATAATAAATATTTTATAATTAAGATTATATTTTTATTTAATATTATTATGTATTATATAATATATTAAATAAAATATATAATTTTAATTATAAACTGATAATATAAATATTTATTCTATTATTTATATCACAATATATCTCTTTAATAAAGTTATATCGTTAAGATCACTGTTTGAGTTAATAAATATAAAAGATAAAATCATATAATATATAATAGTGTAAGTAATTATAAAGATATTCATATTAACTAAAAATAACGTATAATTTCTATTATATAATTAGTATTCAATTGTATAATAAGACAATATTACTTAATAAACAATTAATTAAACTATTAATATTGTTCTAAATATACACATTTACTATCTTTTCATCATGTCAGAATCACTTATTTATTTCAGAAAGCTTCAATTTGAGACGAATTTTTCAATGTAATATAATATATATAATATATTATATATAAATAGCGCAAGTAATTACTACAAAACGAAATTTACAAAAACTCTCTATTAATAATATTATATAGAAACGTTGCCAACTATTTTCGCCGAAGAATACCTTCATCTCAATTTTATGTAGTTTTTAACTTGGAAAGTAAAAACTTTCTAAAACAAAAATAATAGAAATAATTAATAATTAATTAAAAATAACAAAGTACACCATATTCATCTCCTATTTACATTAGTTCTTTCTCTATCTGATCCACAAAGTATCTTGTTTAGCTTAGCTTCAAAAATTTTTTACACAAATGTCTAAACAATCTCGATTATCCATTTTTATAAGCTTGATTTCTATCACGAACGAACTTCGTCCTTTCATATATGGGAATATTCCAAAACTATTGAGTATAACACTTTATATGGTGGCCTTCTCTGAAATAAGAGAATATGTACCATTTATAATCATGATAAGCGGATATATGAGTAATATAAGATCTAGGGTTAATTCTTATAATATTGAGGAATACATTATGCTTCAAGCATATACGTGATGAAAAAAGGTGATGTTTACCTTTTTGATCATATTAAATGATGAGTCTCTATCCGCTCAACCGCACTTGTTAAATGAAATATATTTACTTTAGATTTGGGATTGGAAGGCTATTTGTATTGAAAAAAAATATTGCAAGGCTATGTCATCGAATCATATAATCTATTGTAATGAAATAAATGCCCAATTTGTTTTCAACTCAAAAATATGCTCACAATATTTAAACACTTGTAAGTTATTTTGAAATAAAACAACGTTTTTTTTTAAGACAGGAGAGTTCTAATCGTAAACAGCTCATTTCCAATAAAAGTTGGTGGCAATTTCCCAATACAAACATATTCCTTAGACTTGTTTAAAATGTATAAGCTAGAGATATTCACTTTAAAATTGTTGACTTAGTATCTAATACATTTACGAATAAGTTGAGTCAATAAATATAAATTCTGGGATAACCAATTCTTCAGTAGTGAATAAAAAATAAATTATATTATGATGTATTAATACTACTAAGGTATCCTAAAAATATCTAATTATTTAAAATTTAATGTAAACTTAAAAATAATTATAATAGCTAAAAAATTTAATCCTTAAAATATAACCTATATATTATAATATACGTGCAAATACAATTATTACTTACCTAACGATTTAATATATACTATACTACATTATATATATAGTAATATAAACTATTAATTATATTATAATTAAATAATTACTCTATGTGTAATTTAAACATACATTATATTTGAATATATATAGATATTATATACTATATTAGTACTATATTATCACTATCAATAACAGGTAGTACCATCATCAACATTAATATACTAATACTACATATGTTTTTTGTGCAAGCATTATTATTGAAATATTTGTGATGTAAAAATTCATAATATAATATAATTCTAATGAACTATGCTTAACTAACTAAATTTACTATATTCTAATTTATTTTAAAAGATATATATTTTAGATACACAAAAAAGAGATAATATTGAGCTATCTCGTAGTGTTCTCTACATTGGAGGCTGAAGTGCAGTGGTAGGTAGACCCCCTATAATTTTTCTAGTCAATAAAATTTTCTTTTTATTATAGGATGGATTAACAATGGACAAAGATTGATTGATAGATTAACATCTGTATACGTATTACTCAATTTCAATCTCTTTTTTAATTCGACAACATATATCTTAACGTTACACTATTAAGGTAAATTGAACTTTATCTTGAAACCAATACAGTAAAGAGTTCTAAAAACAATAATAGATTTTATGATATTGCTGAATATTTGAAAAAATGTGTAAGCGCATAATAATCCTAAATCGGATAGTATTAAAATCTTTATTTCGAGAAAGAGATCAATTCCAAAAATACATGATCTCAATTCCTTTATCATTACTCACAGATTTTTACTCGTATCTATTTATTTAGAACACGTTTTCACAATAACTAAACTATGAAATACCCTATTTGTGGTTATGATTTAATTCAATTAGGAGAGAGTTTTTGATATATTCGTTTGCATTTTTTCAATATATTATAACACAGAATAGAGGTCTATGAATTTGCCAGTAATTGTATGACGAAAGTTGTGGTAATTTATATACCAAGAAGATACTCTATATAAACCGCCTAGTGTAGTTTTTAAAAAGTTAAAAACACGCTAATCATTCTGTTCTTATTATGGAAGTTTTAAATGATTCCTGTATTCAACAGTTTCAACAACCGTCGCAAAAAAAACCGCAATGATGACATAGTTCTTGTCATTCGCAGTTCAGCAATTTTCCAACAATATTTATACATTTCTCTTCGCCTTTAAATAACTTTGCAATTTGTAACATTCTTATGTCACTTATATTAGAGTATCTCTAGTAGATGGATAGCTTTATTCTCAAAATAATTAATTCATATCTTTTAATAATAACCTAACATCTGAAATTGCGTACTATGTGTTATATCCTACGTGTTATATTCTACGTGTTATATCATATGTGATATATTACGTGCTATATCATATGAGTTATATCCTATGTGTTATATCCTACGTGTTATATTCTACGTGTTATATCATATGTGATATATTACGTGCTATATCATATGAGTTATATCCTATGTGTTATATCCTACGTGTTATATTCTACGTGTTATATCATATGTGATATATTACGTGCTATATCATATGAGTTATATCCTATGTGTTATATCCTACGTGTTATATTCTACGTGTTATATCATATGTGATATATTACGTGCTATATCATATGAGTTATATCCTATGTGTTATATCCTACGTGTTATATTCTACGTGTTATCTCATGTGTGATATATTACGTGTTATATCCTACGTGTTATATCCTACGTGTTATTTCCTACGTGTTATATTCTACGTGTTATATCATATGTGATATATTACGTGCTATATCATATGAGTTATATCCTATGTGTTATATCCTACGTGTTATATTCTACGTGTTATATCATATGTGATATATTACGTGCTATATCATATGAGTTATATCCTATGTGTTATATCCTACGTGTTATATTCTACGTGTTATATCATATGTGATATATTACGTGCTATATCATATGAGTTATATCCTATGTGTTATATCCTACGTGTTTTATTCGTATCCTATATATCTTATATCCTAAATGTCCTACGTGTTATATCATATGAGTTATATCCTATGTGTTATATCCTACGTGTTATATTCTACGTGTTATATCATATGTGATATATTACGTGCTATATCATATGAGTTATATCCTATGTGTTATATCCTACGTGTTATATTCTACGTGTTATATCATATGTGATATATTACGTGCTATATCATATGAGTTATATCCTATGTGTTATATCCTACGTGTTATATTCTACGTGTTATATCATATGTGATATCCTACGTGCTATATTCTACGTGTTATATTGTTTTATCCTACGTGTTATATCTTATGTGTTATGTCCTACTTGTTATATCCTGTTATATCCTACATATTATCCTATGTGTTATATCCTACTTGTTATCCTATATGTTATATCCTACATTTTATATCCTCCCTGTTATCCTATGTGTTATATCCTACATGTTATATCTTTCGTGTTATATCATAGGTTATATCCTACGTGCTATCCTGTGTTATATCTTACGCGTTATATTCTACTTGTTATCCTGTGATATTTTCTACGTGTCATATCCTTCGTGTTATTTACGTGTTATTTTCACGTGTTATAATTCAGGGGCCTTTCCTATTCTAGTTTTATTTTATACCTATATATATTCTCTACTCGATCTCATATCATCATCAATTATATATCTCTTTTTATATAATATTTTATTCTTACAATAATTTATGTATTATATTTACTAATATATTATATTATTTTATCATACTGTGGTTCTAGTATTATTCGTCTTTTTTATGTCATTATTCTACGTCCTAATGATTATATCTTGATTAGTCAGTCGTATTACGCTATATATACTGATTTTTAATATCTATACTTTTCCGATATTTTTATCCACCCAGTTGTCGTGAGACTCAACTCCCCACCTCCCCGTTAAATATTTTTGGTTCTATCGTTGCCATGGTATTTTTACTATATTTTATTTATATGGGTAGGGAGGTAGGGATGGTATTCAGTTATATATATTTGATTTCATATATATATTTATTATTATTTATTTTTTTTTATTAAATTTTATTATTATATTTATTTATATTATTTTACTAACTTTATAATATTATTATTATTATATATTTATTTATAATAGTAATTATTATAATATACTATAAAATTATTTAACGCATGTAATCACGACTAATAGTTTGTCTTGTTTTTCTAAGTGATTTATTAGTATAAATAAAAGGAATATATATCATTCCTGCACTACAATGTTACAAATTACTGTTAAACAGTATCACTCGTCATCTTATAATAATTTTTGGATACCGGTTTTGTGGTACACCTTATATTCTTGTGACTTTGGGATAGGACATGTGATCATCTTCATCTGAATTAATTTCTCCTTTCCGTAGCGTATCCAATCTTTCTCCGAGAGGTAAATATGGACAACTATACAGATAGTAAATTATTACTTCCCGTTTGACTTAAACTACTATGATACTCTATATAACAACCATATTTTAATTTATTCCATTTTTTCTATTTTTATTTAAATTTCTCACCTTTTTTCTTTTGCTCTTTTTTATCTATTTATTATTTCTATCATACTCACATGTATCTTTCATTTGTGTCATCTCTTTTGTTCATACTTATATTTCCTTCCTCTCCTATCCTACCTTTTTTAGTTTTTTTAATTTCAAATGAACATTAATCATCTCCCTTGTTCTCCTTTACTTAATTTAAGTAATGCTGTACAATATTTGGGAATAATTATATCCTCCTTTATTTCTTCATTCCTCTTTCTCATTGCCTCAATCTTCTCATTCAGATAGATTAAACAGAGATAGTGATTTTATATTACATTGAAATATATATAAATACTTTATAGTTTTTATATAATTATATTAAATTATATTTTATAAAATATATATTACTTATATAATATCATAATTATAGGTACGATATTTGTTTAACTACTTTGTAATAATAACAAACGTTATTTGAAAGTTTGCATACCTATTAATATATATCATAATATTTCGCTATATTTAGCGTGTTTATATATTTTCCCCTCATTTAATTAAAATGGCGGACGAGGGAGGTATTACTAAAACTAAGATCTCAGATTAACGTTGACTTATAATAAAATGTGTATAGGTTTTATTATCTGTTTTGCGATCGAAAAAATGAGATTTCTGAAGAGAAGGGAGGGGCGAGGTCCTTCGGTCTGTTCAATAAGTCATAAGCTAATGGTATGTTTCTGGTGTGTAAGTGAGTGCACCGTTTTTTTTTAAACGAAGTTTGAATCAACATTTACGTAGCCACCATTCGGTCAAATTAATCCGTCCCGAGCTTAAAATTTATTACTACGTGATTTAATTCACGTTTACAAATCGGGTTCATATTCTTCTTGGGTAGCAATCGCATATTAAGTTACAATCTATTATCTTTTTTCCTATTTTTATTAATTTGTGCGTCCTTTCTTGTTTAATTAACTAATTCAATTTCCGACCGAGCTTGGACTTTGATAGGTTGTATTGTGCGTCGTCGTTAGGATTGGCAAAATTTTGTGTAGAGCATTCTGCTTGCTGCATGAAATGATTTATTAGCTTCTGACCTAATAGTTATAGTTGCCTCGTATTAATCGGACTACGAACAATTCTTTCCATTTCTATTTGGGAGCCTATAGCTGAATGATTGCTGTTTTTCTTATATAGGTTATTGAGATCTAATTTTAAAATTATATTCGAGTTATTGAAAATATATCTAATAATTATCCTCATATTTCTATTACTAATCTTATCTATAAGCATTAAAATATTTTTTATATCGTTAAATATAATAGTTGTCAGCTACATAATTTCATATTAGAGAATATTTTTCGTATTACGCCCGTAAAATTTATTTAGAGGGCTCCACTCCCTTATTTTACATTTTTTAACCTCCTCCTTTCTTTTATAGGAGGAAAGATTTAACCAACTTAATATTTGTAATGGCTGAATTCATTCGTTTCTTTATATTTTCTTTTTCCGATTTATATTTTGATTTGAATTTATTATTTGTAGTCCGTATTTAAGTTTTATTTTATTTTAATTTTCGTGTCCCAGACATATTGGAACAACGTAAAAATCGTTATCGATTATAATTAATTTTTATCTTTTTTATTTAATTTTATTTATTCAAGTCGTTTAAATTATAAAAAAATAGATAAAAACTAATAAATAAAACCCACCTAATAATATCGTGCAGAGGGTTACACCCTCTTAATCTTTTTAGAACGATATCCGAAATAATCCCTATCTTTTAATAAAATATATCAATTATAATGCGCACTTCTGTTGGGTCAATAGCCTAAATAAAACTACAATATTCATTATATTCACCAATTATGCTTTCGATTCCATTTGAAACTTAATTACGACTTGACATAGCGCCAAGCGCATTTCCGCGGTAAATCGTTTTGAGCAAACCGAAATTTAAGTTTTATGCGTATTTCTTTTTCCTCTCTTTATTTTCCTTAACGCTGTGATCGATTCTATTGAAAAAATAATTTGAATTATCTTTTGATTATAATTTTTTATTTTGGATGTTGGGGTAATATAGTTCCGGTTTCAAAATTATTTTATTTATTTAGATGTATTCTAATTTCATCGTATTTTAAATTGTTTGCGAAAATTCTAATTATTAAGTATAAATTATTAATTCTTTTCGTCGTCATAATTCTTATGCATTTTTATAATGAATAGTAACTTGTACCAGATAAATGGACTCGCGTGAGCCCCTCTCGCGAGGGGCGTGTTTAGTGGTAAACTTTCTTTAAAGGCGCATCTAAGTTTTGTGCTGAGCAAGCAACAATTCTTTTATAATCTATTTTTTTCGTTTTCTTTTAGCTCTATTATTTTTGATAAGAAGCACCTGGCCCTCGCTCTATATAACCTATGTCTCGTATGCAATTCTCAGTAGTTTCGTTTGGCATATCCATACATCATGCCCTGATCTCGCGCTTGTTCTTCTTTTTTGGCGCGAAGCCGTTTCTTCCTCCCGATACAAAGCCGGATACTGTTTAAAAAAAAAGTCGCTCCATCGTTCGTAGTCTGTAATGTCGTTCGGCGCCGTAGTGGAGGCAAGATATGCGGCGGGGTTGTATATCTATCTGCGACACGCCTCTTCCTCTATCCTCGCCTATTTTTTTAATTTTCTCCATCCACTTGACAGCTTTCCTAAGTAAATCTTTATTTCTACCTTGCTCTTCTTTTCTTTTGTATATATTGATAGGTTCTATTAAAGACATGGAACAACACCTTTTTTTCTTCTCTCCGTACATTTTCTTTTTAAACTCCCGCCATATTTATTTGCTTTATACTATTTTCGCTGTTCTCTTTTCCTTCCTATGTATGAGGGACTAAAATTTTTTTTTTCGCCTTCTATTACTTCGTCGTATCGGCCATTGGTTTCGGAGGGTATAGGTTACCCTTCAGGCCCACTACGTTGAAAAAAAAATGACTTAAAGCCAGAAGCTTTTGAAACTCACATCAGACTATTTTGATAAATATGTCAATCTATCTTCATATATATTCGTTATATATTATTTTCACGACGAAAAATAATGATATTCATTTTTTTGGAGATATATTTCCTACAAAATATTACCAACCTGGTGATACGAAACCGTCCTTGTTTGTTTTCGCTCATTCGGCAGTTTCGTAAGTGAGTATGTTTTCTGGCGGTACATTGTGTTTTTTGACTAATAGGTGATATCTCGTTTATCTTTTCTGCTGAATAAATGCATTCATTCTTTATTCTTCGTTTTTCTTTTTCTACCGTTCGGGCAGATTTCGTGAATTATATGTCATGCTCCTTGATAGAACTTATTTTTGTTTGGATAAAACTGTGTAATGTCTGGGCCTTTTTCTATTTTGTTTTAATTTATTATAAAATGCTTTCTGTCGATTATGGAATTTCGGTTTTGCACTTTGAAATTTATCTATCTTTCGAATTAATTTAGTTTTGTCTCTATTTTTATGTTTTGTTTGTTTTCTAAAATACTTGGGTTTGTCTGTTTTTTATTAACTTTTATATTTATTTTGATTCTTTTTATGGTTTTATGTTCTTGGTTACAACTCATAACTGCAATTATCTGGGCTCAACTGTTCAGATAATTTTTCTTTACGTGGGATTATTTATTAATATTTGGTTTTTGGAGTTTTTGTTATTGGGATAGCGTTATGATATTTCGCTCATATGGGCTTTTGTAGTCGTTTGAGTTTTTGCGCTTGCTTTTTTTTTTCTGTGGGAGTTGCTTTTAATAAGAGGATTATTACATTGGTGACATTTTCGAATTTCGCGTTATTTTTAGTATTCCAATTAAAGTTTTTTGTGTGTTTCTGTTTGTTTTTTTTTAGTGTCTTAATTTATTTTTGTTATATTTACTATTCTTGTTAATATTCGAGTTTTTGGAGGAGATTATTAAAGCCGGGCTGGGTCGTGGTGTTTATTCTGTCAACTTATTAATTACGGTAGTAATACGTTATCGCTTTCCTTCGTGCCATTATGAATAATTCTGAGTAATTACAAATTTCTTTAATTTTTTTTATCCTATCCTATTATTATTTAATTTTAATCAATTTGTTTTTTAAATTGAATATTAGCTCATATACTTGAATGTAAATTAGGTAATGTTTTGATACGTAGTTTATACTTTACTATTTTATTATATAATAATTAACCATATTCTTTTTCCTAATTAAATATACTAATGTATGCTTGTTTTTTTCTGGTTTTTATTTACTTAAATTTATTCAATTTATTTTATCAAATATTATTTCTGGTATTAAACTCCCGTTCACTGTAATGCGATTAAGTTTTCCTCATTATCATCCTCCATTCACTTTTTATCTTACGCCTTCTCTAGTCTCTTATTCTAACATTTCTCATTCTCTTCTCTCTTCTACTCTTCTTATACTCTTTTTTTTTCTCTCCAACCAACGTTCCTCTCACTATTTTTCTCCTCATTATCCCGTACTGATGTACTGATTTAAATTTATATCGTCTATATATTTTACCGCACTTCATAAATCTATTTCATTTATGTCATTTCGCAATTCGTATACTCCGTGTTTATCATTCTTTTATAAATCCTTCTCTGGCCTTTCTCAAACTCCAACAGCCTTTGACTCGAATTAATCTACAACTAAACTCGCTGCTGAGTTTATATTCACGCTCACTTTTTTCCAACATTTTACGCATTAAATCTAATGATTAATGATCATATATTTAGGTTGGGGTCTATTTTAGTTATGGGTACTTATTAATGTATATGGGATTATTTATTTATTTATACAAGATTTTATTACATAATTATTATATTAGTATATATATTATATACATTGATGTTTTCATATTACCTACCCCTACTACCCCCTATAAACCCATACTTTATTTTACTATTCTACTATCATTAGCATCATATAATGTATATAGGCGTCATAACGGATATTATTCATATTATATTATTTGTGGGCTATGCGGGGTAGTTATCCAAGGTGAAATGTTGTTTTTGAGGCTGGTGTTCAAACAATATTGATTCTATTTTTGAATGCCTTTTCTTTTGGGTCGAGTTCTTTGGTTCGTCGTTTTCCCCTTCCTTTTCGCTAGTTATTTGTCGCGTTCCATGAGTGGGTAACCTCAGTCACAACACACAGCTTATTTCTGATGTTTTCTGCACCAAATGCCAAATACAATACTTAAATTCCAATATTATAACAACCAACCTTATTACCCGGGATTTCTTTCGATATTTGTTCTTGAGAACTAATATTCCAAGAGTTAAATGCATGTATTAATTCTCAATTTTTATAATATGCAATTCGTCTAGTGAGGAATACGGGGTAGTTTTTTTTCCTTACTATATGTGATCGTAACGTTTGGCCGGCTAGATATTTCTATTTTTAAGGTTAGGTTTTCATCTGCTATTCATATAATGTATATCATGGATTCACTTACTGTATGGTCTGACATTGTATGTTACGTTGTGGGTTATGGTCATTTATCTTTCTCTCTCCTCTTTTTTTAATTGTTTCGGTTTTTTTTAGTTTATTATAGTTAATTTTATTTTTTTTTTTTGTAGTGTTTTCGTTTCTTCTTTATGTGGGTACGAATCTAATACGGGTCAAGTCTTCGGGGTCTCGTCGTCGGACCGTCCGGGTCGTTCGATAGCTCGCTCCTGTGGGCTTGATGGGCCCGGAATTGAATAATGTATGAGTTTTTGTACATGTCATTAGTTCACATAGAGAATCAATCAATAAAATGAACATAATCCAATAAGTTCACCGAGAGAAATTATCGTTGAGCGGTGGGTTTCTCATAACGGTCTGATCTTTTAGTCAGTAATATCTAAATTATATTATACGGGAATATACAAGATCTTATACGGGGGTCGGGGTAGAAGATATGAGAGTTAGCAGAGAAATAGGACCATATTTATGAGATAAGCTGTATATATATATTTTTATAATTTTAATTTATTATTATATTTCATATTTATTGTATGATGTTAACTATTATGGGCTTATATACGGTAATTTAATCTTTAGAGAGTTATAATGATATTAATAGATTAGGAAAATTGATTTATTTTATTGGGTTTTATGGGTTGTGTTAGGGGGGGGGGTTTAGGGTGCGATCTTTCTACATCTGCGTGCCTCAGTCTACTACGGGGTTTTTTAAAAGTTATTATTATGGGAGATAGGTGATAAACGACGATCTTCTTACAATTTGGTGTTTATTTATATTAAGTTATGATAATATTCCTCTATTTTTCTATTTAAAATTATCAACAAGTACCTATTAAATTTTGTAAATGATACTGACGTTAATGGTTGTTTAATTGCCTTAAAAGATTTTACGATGTTTATATAGATTTAAAGAATGAGAAGTTAGGCGCACGGATTTCTTCGATCG